>JADANK010000318.1:0-239916 GCA_021292215.1 Lophura nycthemera
TTTTTCCTGGTTGCAGAAACTTGGGCCACAGGCCAAACAAATGTTTGTTCTTTCTCAAGGATTTAACAGTATTTTCTTGTCTTTCTGCTATGTTTGCCTTAGAATCATACAATTGCTCAGGTGGGAAAAGACCTTAATGATCATCAAGTCCAACGGCAACCTAACCATCCTTCCCTACTACCTTGTCTCTTTTCATACGTTTATTTTCATATGTTTAGAGTGTTGTCAATCAAGGCCTTAAGTTATGATGATTATGTTGTTAACATGATTAGTGTTATTATTTTATAGTATAATAGCAGTCAGTGAATAAACAAAGAAGGGGGAAATGAGGGAATACAAGAAAGACTACTCCGAGAAGCAGTTGTGAAGCAAGATAAACAGCATGAGAAAGCAAGACCAAGAAAAAAGGACACCTCCAGAATAAAAGAAAAGTCAAGTAAGCTGCTTGATGGCCGTATGTTAATTAGTGTGATAGGAATAAGAGAAACATGACTAGGAATGACTCATGGTTTAGATTGCATAAGCACCTGTATGCATGGTTATGTAGTGTTTTAATAATACTTCCTTTATGTGCGAAGTGTGGACTAGAAAAAGCAAGCTGCCATAGGGCAGATGGGAAAGCAGCTTGTGAATGTATTCAAGTCACGTGAGAACCTGTAATAAACCATTTGGATCCTTCCTATGAGTTTGTGACTGGTTACCACAATACAACCTTAGAACACCAAGGTAGAAAAGTTCTTTGAGATCATCCAATCCAACTGTCCACCTACCACCAATACTTTCCTTTTAAACCACGTCCCTCAGTACGTCTTAATGTTTCTCTTCACAAACTCCAGCGATGGTGATTCCACCACCTCCTGTTACCACCAAAATGGTAACACTTGACCTGTAAATCTAACCCAAAAGGGTAACTCATAACCGTAACTTAAATTATTAACTATAGACAAAGTCAGCAGCAGGTAACAGCAAAACTGTAAACCAAAACTTAAATAATAACCCAAGAAAGGTTAAGAACAACATCTAGTCAATAAAGACAGAATTCCCTACCTCTTTCTGAAAAACAGAGCACCAAGAACTCCTTCCTTCTTGACAGCCAGCCCTAAAATGAGGTTAGGGAGGGGTGGAACCAGTGAATTGCTTCCACCTGTGTTCCACAGCAGACCAAGGTTTAATAAAGGTTTAATAAACATTGAAGCCTGTGAAATGAAGACAGACTGCTGTCATGTTTCTTTCACATTTGTGTAAGCTGACTGCAGTTCCAAACAGGTGTACTTACAGTCTCTCACAAATGATACCTGGGATACAGATAAAAATATAGGAAAAGAAGCAAAAAAGCAATGTAAAGCAAAAAAAAAAAAAAAAAAAAAAAAAACCCACAGAAAACAAGAACAAAAAAAAGCAAATAGGAAAGAAAACCATAGCAATATGTAACAGCAGAAAGACCAGCACAATGGGAAGAACTTCCAAAGGAAGGGAAAGGGTTAGGGCTGTGATTCAACAGTTCTCATACAGCATAGCAAAGTTAAAAATAGCAAAGCACAGCAAAGCATAGATGGGAAGGAAAAAAAAAAAAAAAGGAAATGTGCAGGATTCTAGGAAATAGCACAGAAAATGGGAGGAAGCAAGGCAGAAGGCAAGGTTATGCCTGTGTGTCTGTCTGAAGGAAACAGCTGCAGATGTTCAGAGCACTGCTCAGTGCACTCATCACACAGACAGCTGCATAGAACAGGGCTCCAGGAGCACTGATAGCTGCTGAGACACTGCTGGGAAGGAAGGGGGAACTGCCATTCATCCCTATGGAGAAAGTGCCAATGGAGAACCAGGAATGCCCAGTGAAAAGTGAGAAGGGCCCCATAAGTGAAAGTAAAAAGGCAAGAAGGCTTCACAGTGATTGAGAATAAAGGGGGTGAAGGGGAATAGTTAGAGATAGTTTATAGAAGCAAGAATGTAGAGCTTGTTAGAAAATAAGGGATGGCAGACACTGTGACTGGGATAGTGAGGGGGATGAAGGCCATAAAGATAAGGGTTTGAGAACAGCCTGAGGACATTTGGCAGGGAGGTGATTAGATGTCCACAGGGCAAGACCAGCTTGGGGGGTGTCATGGTTTTATGTTTTTTTTTTTGATTTTCAGCATTCCACATCAAAATATCATGTACTGGAATTAAAGTGTTAATGCTCTAATTCTAGGTACCTATCCCTATACACTATGGAAGTCATGGGATCTGACCCGTCCCGGGTGGGGGCGGGTCTCTTACTGCCTGGCAAGTGGGGTGCTGGAGGGTGCTTTCCTAGCCGTTCCAAGCTTTTCAGGTTTTGACTCGGTCCGGGAACTCTCTCTCTCATATCTTATTTGATTTATTAGTCTCAATTTCAATTAGATTGTATTATATTGTGTTATCTTGCATTCCGATATCAATAGTTAGTAAAAATAGTTTACTCCATAGATTGTTTGCCGCTGTTTTTTTTCCCCCCTTTCCTTCCTTCCCATTTTGTGGGGCCAGGCGGGGGGTGGGGAGGGCAGGGGCCTACTGCCCCCTGTCACGGGCATAAATTGATCTAGTTAACTCCGTGACAGATTTTGGTGGAGAATGCGGGCATAGCTGCTTTTTAGCTCTTAGAATGAATCTCGCTCTCTGCTCTTAGAGAGTTTCGTTAGGGAGCATTATCAGTAGTTCAGGTTTTTGTGCTGGAAAACTTGACCTTGAAAGACCAGGCGTACTGCCAGTATTCTGGGATATTTGTAAACTTTGAGCACTGCTTAGTCTGGGTAGTGCCTTTTTTTCTTCCCCCCCCCCCCCCCTTGTTAGTTTCAATTCATTAACCCTTTTGAGCAGAAACCAGCGATGAACCCACTCTTTTTCGTGAGAGCGCTGAGTAAGGGATTAAAAGCTATGGTGTTACTCACGACCTACTGGCCAATCATCAATGTCATAATTACTTGTTGTGGAATTGTGTTCATATTTAACCACAAAGGGCACTGACGGAGATGCCTGTATGGTACCTATATTGGTACCTATATGCAATGTGGTATTTGATATGAATTTTGACACTTGCATCCCGGTGGAATGGGCTAATTCCACAAGCAACACATCCCAAAATGGAATAGCTAATTTTACAAACCACAACGAGTTCAAAACCAGTTTCCAGGCTTCTCTCGGTTTCTTCCAGACGTTTTTCCAATGCTGAGTTAATTCTCAGCTTGTGGGTGTATCAGTCCTGTTCATATCAATCTCCCTGAATGTATTCCCAATAACAGGAATAGGTAAGCAGAAGGAGTTTGCCTCCAAAACCAGAGAATGCTGACTGGGCAGGGAATATGGAGAGGTTTTAGGAAAAAATCTTAGAAAGCATGGGGACCCCGCAATGTCATGGAAATTTCACTCTTGAACACCTGTGGGATCCTGAGAAACTTAGCCAGTATTTGAGTCGGGGCAGTGCGGCTTAGGTAAATCTAAGGAGGTACATTATTTGGGGTTTTGGCTTGTGCTTACGTGCCCTATATAATATGTTTTGGAGAGAGAGAGTTTCCGGCTGAGGTTTCAAGCCAAAGGGGAGAATCTCCAAGTCCAAATCTGATCAATTACAGGAGAACACCGGTAACAATATCAGTTGCCCCTGTGGAGGGCAAGAATGGAAAACGAGTGTCCTCGCGTCTAGAACGAAAAAAAAAAAGAAAGGGGAGGAGAGAAGTGGAGGAAGATCCAGGTGAGGGGCCCTCCTCGGAACCACCAAAATCAAGAAAGGCAAAAGGAAAAACTAAGAGACATGCAGAAAGAGAGTGATGAAGAGGAAGTTTCTATTACTACTCGTCGGTCTCTGAAGATGACTGAAATCCAAGGCTCAAGAAAGGAGTTTACATGGCGCCCAAATGAAACTCTCGTTTCCTGGTTAGTTCGCTGTTGGGACGGCGGGGCCAGTAGCTTGTCTCTAGATGGTAATGAAGCTCGCCAACTAGGAGCCATTGCCAGAGATCCAGCTATTGATAGAGGAATTAGTCGATGTCTGGATGGGGCTGCCTCCCTCTGGGAACGAGTATTAATAGCCGTGAAGGAAAGGTACCCCTTCAAAGACGGCTTGAAGCCTGTGATGAAAAGGTGGGATACAGTTGAAAAGGGTATCCAGTATTTGAGGGAAACAGCCGTGGTGGAAATGTTGTATGACCCTAACTGTGTTCTTAACGACCCAGGCCAAGACCACGACCCTGAGAAAGTGAGGACAACGCCTAAAATATGGCAGAAAATCATAACAGCACCAGACAGATACACCGCTACACTAATGGCAGCATCTGACAGATACCAGGACCAACAGAGAAGACCCTTAGTTTTTGAATTGATTCTTACGCTCCAAAGCTATGAACAACAGCTACCCCACCCAATTGCCCCATTGCCGGCCATCTCACAAATGACGGAGCAACTGAATAAAATGCAGAGGCAAGTGTCTTCATGAGAATCGTGACAAACCTGTAGAAGTATCAGAAACGCTTGAAGAAGATCAAAATAGTCAGAAGAGTCTAATGAAGGAGATGAAGGAGATGATGAAACTAATGTGGATCCAACTAACTAAAGACGATGAACCCTCCTTCTCAGGTGCACCATCAAAAATCTCAGCTGTTAGAGGCAAACGCTTTCCAACTCCAGTAAGGAATCCTACATCGCGAATTGCCTTGTGGCGTTACTTACGTGACCATGGAGAAGACATGAGGAAGTGGCACGACCAAGCTACTCCTGTACTACGAGCACGGGTGAGAGAATTAGAAAAGCAGATCAACCACCAGTGCAGTTGCTCCGGTTACCACAGGCAATGAATAGAGGGGCCCTGCCCTCAGTCGGGGGGGGAAGGGATAATAGAGTTTATTGGACTGTGTGGATCTGATGGCCTGGCACATCAGGAACCACCTGAATATAAGGCTGGTGGGATACCGGTGCACAGTGCACTCTGATGCCCTCGACTTAGAAGGGACAGAATCAATCCATATTTCTGGAGTGACTGGGGCTCTCAAGAATTGACTGTGTTGGGGCCGAGATAAGCCTCACTGGTAGGAACTGGCAAACAGCACCCTATTGTGACTGGTCCAGGGGGCTCCAGTATACTGGTATTGATTACCTCAAGAAAGGGATTTCAAGGATCCTAAGGGTATCGATGGGCCTTTGGAATAGCTGCTGTAAACACAAACAACATTAAGCAGCTGTCTGTTTTTGCCTGGCCTGTCAGAAGATTCCGTCTGTTGTGGGGTTTGCTACAAGTAAAAAGAGCAACAGGTACCAATTGCTACAAAACGGTGCACAGACGGCAGTAACCGACCCACAGGGATTCCTTGCTTCCCCATTCATAAGTTGATTCGTCAACTAGAGGTTCAAGGAGTGATCAGAAAACTCACTCACCTTTAACAGCCCATATGGCCAGTGCGGAAAATCTAATGGAGATGGAGCTAACTGTAGACTATCATGGCCAGAATGAAGTCACCCCCCTGAGTGCTGCGTCCGGACATGCTAGAACTCCAATATGAACTGGAGTCAAAGGCAACCAAGTGATATGTCACAATGACATGCTAATGCATTTTTCTCAATTCCTTTGGCAACAGATGAGGCCACAGTTTGCTTTCACCTGGAGGGGTGTTCAGTACACCTGGAACCTTGCCCCAGGGGGTGGAAACACAGCCCGACCATTTGCCATGGGTTAATCCAAACTGCATTGGAACAGGGCAGTGCTCCTGAGCACTTGCAGTACATTGATGATATCGTTGTGTGGGGCGATACAGCAGGAGAAGTCTTCACAAAAGGAGAGCGAATAATCCAGATTCTTCTGCGTGCTGGTTTTGCTATTAAGCGGAGCAAAGAGAAAGGACCTGCTCAGGAGATTTAGTTCCTAGGTATAAAGTGGCAAGATGGCCGTCGTCACATCCCGACAGATGTGATCGACAGAATCACCGCTATGTCTCCACCCACTAGTAAGAAAGAGACACAATGTTTTCTGGGCATAGTGGTCTTCTGGAGAATGCATGTTCCAAACTACAGCCTCATTTTAAGCCCCCTTTATCATGTGACACGAATGAAGAATGAGTTTACATGGGGCCCTGAACAGCAGCAGGCTTTTGGGCAGATTAAGCAGGAGATAGCCCGTGCCATGGCCCTGGGGCCAGTACGGATGGGAGAGGATGTAAAGAACATCCTCTACACTGCTGCTGGAGAGAAAGGTCCCACTTGGAGTTTGTGGCAAAGAGCCTCAGGAGAGACCTGAGGCCGACCCCTGGGATTTTGGAGTTGGGCCTACAGGGGGTCGGAAGAGGGCTACACTCCAACTGAAAAAGGAGATCTTAGCTGCGTTATGAGGGGGTCGGGCTGCTTCCGAAGTAGTCGGTACTGAAAACCAGCTCCTTCTGGCACCTCGACTGCCAGTTGCTGAACTGGATGTTTAAAGGAAAGGTTCCCCCCACCATCCATGCAACTGGATGCCACTTGGAGTAAGTGGATTGCGTTGATTACGCAACGAGCGCGGAGGGGGAACCTCAGCTGTCCAGGAATCTTAGGGTCATCATTGGACTGGGCCCTGAAGGTAAAGTTTGGAACATCACCAGCAGAAAAGTATTCACAAGCTAAAGAGGCCCACCATACAAACGAATTACCAGGAAAATGAAAAGACATATGCCTGTTTCATGATGGATCGTGTTCTATTGTGGGAAAGCATCACAGATGGAAATCTGCTGTGTGGAGCCCCACACGACGAGTTGCAGAAGCCACTGAAGGAGAAGGGAATTCAAGCCAATTTGCAGAGGTAAAAGGCGTCCACTGGCCTTAGATTTGCTGAAGGAAAATGGCCATCTTTATCTTTACACTGACTCATGGAGGTGGCAAATGCTTTGGGGGTGGTTAAGCAAGTGGGAAGCACAATAACTGGCAAGAAGGGGTAAACTATTTGGGCTGCTGAAACTGTGGAAAGATATTGCGCCCGAATAAAAAGAATATGGTTGTGAAGTACGCCATGTAGATGCTCCATGTGCCCAGAGTCGGGCTACTGAAGAACAGCAAAATAACAATCAGGTGGACCTAGCTGCCAAAATTGAGGGTGGCTCAAGTAGACCTGGAACTGCAGAACAAGGGTGATTATTTCTAGCTTTGGTGGGCTCATGAGGACCTCGGGCCATCAGGGGAGAGATGCAAGAGATAAGTGGGCTAGAGACCGAGGGGTGGACTTTAACTATGGATGCTATTGCACAGGTTATTCTGATGTGAAACATGTGCCATAATCAAACAAGCCAAAGAGGATGAAACCACTCGGGGAAGGGCGATGGCAAAAGTATAATATGGAGAGGCCATGGCAGGTTGATTATATCACCTTGCCACGATCTGGCAGTGGTAAGCGTTATGTGCTTACCATGGTGGAGGCAACCACTGGGTGGATTGAAACATGCAGTCCCCATGCACCCCCGAACAACCAATTGGGTCTCAAGAAACAAGTCCTTTGGCGACATGGCACTCCAGAAAAGAATTGAGTCAGAAATGGGACTCATTTCAAAAATCCTTGTAAATACTTGGGCAAAAGAACATGGCATTGAGTGGATTTACATATTCCCTACCATGCACCAGCCCTTGGTAAAATTGAACGATACAATGGGTTGTTAAAAACCATGCTGAAAGCAATGGGGGCGGAACATTTAAGCACTGGGAGAAGCATTTGGCAAAGCCACCTGGTTGGGCAATACCAAGGATCTATCAATCGTGATGGTCCTACCCAATCCAGCTCCTACATACCGTAGAGGGAGAGAAAGTCCCTGTTGTACATGTAAAGAGCATGTTGGGAAAAGCAGTTGGGTTTCTTCCAGCTTCTGGAAAGGGCAAAACCTCTCCGCGGTACTGTTTTTGCCCCAGGGACCAGGGTTCCACTTGGGTGGGTAATGGCAGAAAAATGGGGGATGTTTCAATGTGTCCCACAAGGAAACTTGATGCTGGGGGAGTGGCAGACAGTAATTCTATGTACATGTATATAGACGTGTGTGTGTGATGCATTTTTAATCATTTTGTTTTGTTTGTTGTTGTATGTAATATATATTAAAGCATGATTGTAGTGATGTCGAATTAAGGGGGTGGAATGTCATGGTTTTTATGTGTTTTTTTTTTATTTTCAGTATTCCACATAAACATCATGTACTGGAATAAAGTTTAATGCTCTAATTCTACGTACCTACCCCTGTACATTACGGAAGTCATGGGATCTGAACCCTCCGGGGGGGCGGTTTCTTACTGCCTGGCAGGGGTGCTGGAGGGTGCTTCCTAGCCGTTCCAAGCTTTTCAGGTTTTGACTCGGTCTCGGGAACTCTCTCTCTCATATCTTATTTGATTTATTAGTCTCCATTTCAATTAGATTGTATTATATTGTGTTATCTTGCATTCCGATATCATAGTTAGTAAAATAAGTTTACCTCCATAGATTGTTGCCACTGTTTTTTTCCCCCCTTTCCTTCCTTCCCATTTTGTGGGGCCGGGCGGGGGGTGGGGAGGGCAGGGGCCTACTGCCCCCTGTCACGGGCATAAATTGATCTAGTTAACTCCGTGACAGGGGGATGCCCCCCCGAAAGGTCAGAAGTTTACAGTGAAAAAGGTCAGAAGCCTTCACGAGGAAGACGACAAATCTTCATCCCACAACCCACTACGCACGCGCAAGAGGGGAGGGTCTGCATGGTAATGAACTCTCAGGGGTGTAATGAATATGTATCTGAATTCTGGGAAAACTATTGATTAAGTATTACTTCAGCCTATATCTGTAGCACGATTTTTCCAGACGGTGTGCAAGTTAGGTGGATCTATCCCCCTTGCACCCGGTGTCTGTGCAGCACTGAATAAACCGTACCTGCTTTGTAATCTTACTTTGGTTACAGAGTTTGATTCCGCACATCTATTTGGCACCCCAGATGGGACACCCTCTGCTCGGCTTCAGGACCGGTTGAGAAGAGGGACGCCTTAGGCATGCCCTGAGATTTCTCGGAAGGACTCCCCTTCCTCATCCGATCACTGCGGGAGCAGACAAGGACCATCCATCGGCGGACCAGGTATGTGTATGGAATGAGGGGACCCGTAAGCCGTATGGAGACGTCCTACGCTAGGTATAGCCTTTGTGCTGCTCCTGGGTTGGTTAGTGAGCTCACAGGTTTGGTAGGTTGCCAGCTGGGGTGGGCAGGCTCTGGCAAGCAGCTGCTTGGGGAGCACCCACAAACAGACCTTGTAAGTCGTATGCGGGGTAAGGGGACAGGATATAGTGGGTATCCCGTCACATGGTTATCTGGGTTCTCCTGGTTGTGATAACAGGAGTTATAGGTTGTATAATTGCTATTACCATCTGTTGTAAATGTACGGTATCGTGTATCTGAATTAATACCATCAGAATATTTGGGATATCCTCTGAGGAAATTAGAACTATGAACTAAGAAATTTCAAACTTATATTTTGACTAAGCCGGTATTTTGTGAGTGTGGTGAGAGTGAGACATAGCTAAGCTACGGAGTGAGAGCAGAGTCCCGATCCCGTTTCATTCTCCCGCGAGGGAAACGGCCGGAGATGGACGAAGCGAAAGTTGTTTTGTTCTCTGTGTTATTTGTTCGTACATACATATTTTCTCCATTTAAATGAAATTTATAGATTGGGATGATGATGGAAATACATATGTTATAGATTGTAGTAAAGGAATACAGAGGGAAGGTTGGGCCCTGGAGGGAGGCAGAGAGAAGAAGGATCCTGAGGATAAATTGTACTGATTATTGTCACTGTCTTTGTGAGTGTTAAATGTTTATGTCGTGAAAGTGTTACCTATGAGGCTGTTATGGAACAAGGGGTGTCTAAAGTGATACCAAGAAGACCCCCTGGATTGTATTTTGGCTCACTGGAGAAACATTGCTGGTGAGCCAGGGGGAATATTGAATAAGAAACCAGGAACATAAATGGAATAATGGGACCAGTTTTATAATTGAGTACCCTAATCATGAGACCAAGTGCTGGGTGTTTGTGGAAGTTGAAGAACTGTACGGTTTGATTTGTGGATTTTGAAAGGAATGGGACAAATTGTTTTGATGGTATAAGAAAGTGTAATTGTTAATGGTATACAGAAGTAGAATTGAGGGTATGTGGAAGTGTAACTTAGGGTACGAATAGTGGAATAATGTACAAAGGAAAAAGGGTTAAAGAGAAAGTGTGTTTATCTGTGCTGGCATGAGAGCAACCCCCCCCACACCATTCCCCCGCGAGCAGAACTGGGTGTGAGAGAGTGAGCTGCGGATGGAGACTGCTGCTGTAAACAACATTACTTGCAAAGGGGGAGGTGGAGAGGATAGGGCACTGGAGTAAGAATAGCCTCTGCAGAGATCTAGGAAACCCGAAATCCCAGTGTTAGCACTGGAAGCCTCTGGAGAGGAGGAGGTAAAAACGAAATATGATGTTAGTAGTTTATGTAATGATGAGAGTTAGGAAAGTGAAAAGTTTGGAAAGGACACAGGCTGAGGAAGGCAAAGATGAGCAGGGTGTGACAGGGATGTCAGAACTGAAGAGAGGGGAGCAGGATAAAGAGATTTATCTCTTGGTGGATACGGGTGCCTCTTACCACCCATAGGTGATTTTGTAACAGTAGTAGGAGCTAATGCCCAATAAGAAAAGGCTTACTTTTTGGGATCAATTACATATAGGCTGAGGAAACAAGTAGGAATACATAAATTCTTGTACACGCCAGGTTACTCTGGCAAGAAATTTAATAAAACTGGAGCTAAGGATCAAACAATATTAACTGATTGAGAATTGTAAGTCTGCCTTTAACACAAACTGGGAAAAACAAGGTTGTAGCCCCAGAAATTACAGAAATCTTGAATAAGATACACTTAGGAGTTTGGGTGTCAGGGATACCTGGCAGAGCCAAAAATGCAGCCCTAAAGAGAAGTTTAAGTTAAAAGCAAGAGTTAGCCGAATCAGAGTAAAGCAGTGCCCTTTGAGGATATGCGACTGTAGACAGATAAAAGAAATAATAGATAATTTTTGGACTTTGGATTACTAATTTGTGGCATACAGAGAGGGGAGATGTGGGTGGTACTTGGGCTACGGTGGGTGGTAGCTACAGGGGTAGCTACAGTTCTGGGTGGTGCTTAATGGGTCACGGGTCGGTCGCGTGTCACAGTATATAAGCGAGTGTTGCGCAACAATAAATCAGCACTTGAGCTACATACTGGGTCATGCATCTCTCATATCCCTGTGCCGGGTAGGGGTGCAGACGGGAGGGGCGCTGGTGCGGTGTTGCTAACTGGGCATGGGTTGCAAGGAGGTTAGCAACAATTGGTGACCCCGACGTGATAAGGTGTGTGTACACGTGTAGGGGAGAGCAGCTCACATAATGGCTTCTGTGCAACAAGTGGTGAGTATGCTGAAGATGTTGGGAAAGGAGGTAGGGGTTTCGCTATTGTCGAAAGCCCTCACGGCGTTGATTAATTGGATGCAGTGCCGTGGTTGCGGGAGTACTCCCATGGAGTGCTTATCCCGTAGAAATTTAGATAAGGCGGCAGAGGAGTTGTGGGAGGAAGTGAAAGCAGGACCAAAGAGCGCAGCGGATAATGCTGCTACTCTAGGGAGCTTGGAGTGGACTCTGAAGGCGGCAGGAACGGAAGCACAGTGTTGGCGGGTGGCTCGGGAATTGGTGTTAAGTCAGCTTGGGGAGGAAGGTGAGGAGTCAGGGAAGGAGCCTGCGAAAAGGGGTGAGGAGGATGCAGCGGAAGTTGAACAGGGGAGTAGGGCGGAATCAGAGGCTGGGCAACAGGTGGACTTGGAGGCAGATACACCTGGAAGGAGCGGAGGGGCCAGAGGAGTCGTGCCGGGAGCAGAGGATGATGTGCCTTGGGCGGCGCCTACGTGGCCTCCCGCGGCGTCTAATTGGAGGGTTACTGGGGCTACACCAGTGTTCTCGTATATACCCGGGATGGTGCCTATGCCCACCGCTGTTTCCGTAACGGCACCTATGGCCCCTCCACTGTATGCGGGGGGAGGAAGGGGTGCCGTGGGGGTGGAAGCAGCCGGCTTGCAGTTGGAGCGGAAAAAGGAGGAGCAAGAGCAACCGAGGCCGGTGATTGGAGGAGAAGGGGCCGGGCAGGCAGAACAGGAGCTTACCGTAGAGGAGGCTGCGGCTGCGCAGATAGCGGCCCAACGGCTGCTGCGTAAGATGCAGGAGATTGTTAAAGAGATGAGCGCAGCTGCTCAAAAAGCTGAGTGGGCAGCAAAGAAGGTGGCGTAGGGCACCAGGGGCGCTGCCTTAAATGACACACTGCAAGAAACTGGGAGGGAGTGGCTTATCAGACGCTGCAAATGGCGCCCACTGTGTGGGGCAAATCATGCCGAGGCTGAGCGAGCCCGGTCCGGCAGCGCCGCCCGACTGAACTGCGGAGAGATTGTTTGGCGCGCGCCCGCACCGTTCTGCAGAACAGAAGGTAGACAAATGCGACAAGGAAGAATTTCTTCCGACTATTCCTCATCGCCCTCCCTCCCACCCACCCACCCCCGCCATTACCCCTCGGTGCAGAAAGCAGCCCTGGTCCGGATTCGATCAGCAGCTCCGACCCCACCCCTGACCGCGGAGAAGAGAAACCGCAACTCCCCCCGTCGCTGCTGCCCCCAGCTCCGCCCCCGGCACTCATTCCGCTCCTGTCTTTGGCCCGGCCCATGATGATCGTCGCGCTTTCACCCTCCGCTCCAGCCCCAACGTTCGCGGCACCGCCCCCGCCCTCCGCCCCGCCCACGTCGTTCACCATGACGCTCCCTTCCTGTGCCCCGCCTACGTCATCTGGTGCTGCATCTCTGCAGCCTGCGTGTAACTTGGTTAAAGACGATAACGGACCTGCAAATACTTCGAAGGCCACACGAACTTTCCTCCAAGAATGGAAGGTTAGACATTACAGGCATTCCTCATTCTTCCACTGAATAAGCTATCATTGAGCGTACTCATCTAACATGAAATTTATTCCTAATAAACAAAAAGCAGAATATGGGAAGACACACCACAAGAAAGATTATGGACTGGCCTTAAGTGGGTTCCAGCATGATACCTTCGACCTCATCTCAAGGCAGAAAATAGCATCCAGCCTTTATAATGACTGGGATTGTGTGCTTCTTATTTATTGGTATTGCTTTGTAACTTGTTATATTGCAAATAGCAGCAGTAGTAGTGGTATGATATAGTGGGTGATTTTCCTGCGTTATCAATATAGTCTCAAGAATTAGAGTTATTAGGTGTTATCTAGGTTGTTGTGTGCTGCTTTTATTTTAGTAGTAGATTGAATGTGAATTAAACAGGATTTAATGTTACCAATGCTGGAATCTATGGAAATAGCTTTTTTAATGTATTAGTAACGCTCGGTTATGATGCTATCAGCCTATCAATTAGCCTTTTCTTGATTTGCAAAAACAAAACCTGGAAAGGAATCCTAGGCAAAGGGATAACCCTGTATTATAGAATGATTAACTCTCTTTCATCCCACTAATCAGGATTTTTAAAATATGATCGCGCAGCACCTGAGGCAAAGGCACACGCTAAGAGAGCTAACCTTGATAGTTTATTATGTTTTGCAAGCAGGTGTTCCACTTGGGCTCTGTATCACGCACTGGCCATGCGGATGCAGCATACAAATGGAAAATACCTTTTGGACCCTGAGAAGAATAAAAACAAGAGAGAATCTGTGATGGGTGAGAGAGGAAAAGTGCACCTTGAAGCAGGGGACGCCCTGCTGGCACTGCCTATCGCATTCACCACCACCATGTTCTTTCTCTTTTTCTGCAGGTTGTTGTTTCTCGAGGGTAAGTAAGTAATAATGCCCCTAGTGATACTCTAGCACATTTGTCCACTAATATTGATTCTATCTGACATGCAAAAAGCTGTACAACCATTAATTTTCTATTAGCCCAAAGGCATGATCATGAGCACTCTAAAAGCATCTGTTGTACAAATTTTAGTGATCATTCAAAATCAATATATCAGAATATACGAAAGTTGAAGACCTTTTTCTAACCAGTTAGAGGTTAACACAGAACGGGACCTTCAGGGATTTATTTCCAGGTTGCGGAAACTTGAGTTGCAGGCCAAACGCGTATTTGTTCTTTTTAGTAGGATAACAGTATTTCTTATCGTTATGCTATGTTTGTCTTTCTCACATTTAGAGTATTGTCAATCGAGGCCTTGATTGAGTTATAATGATTATGTTATTAATATAATTAGTGTTATTATTTTATAGTATGGTAGTAGTTTGCGAATAAACAAAAAAGGGGGAATTTTGGGAATACAAGAAAACTGTTCAGAGCAGCAGCTGTGGAGTAAGATAAACAGCATGAGAACCAAGGACACCTCTAGAAGAAGAAAGAACGTCTCAAGGCCGGTCCCAGATAATGCTTCCTTGATAATAGCACGAGCAATGGCACTTGCAGAGGTGTCGCTCCCGATGTTAAGGAAGGTACGAACCGGGAATCTAGCCTTCTTGCCGGACTGATAATCCAAGAATAGGGGAGACCTTGCCCCTGGGCAATTCTCCAGTGGCAGACGTTGGGAACGGTTCTGCACAATGACACCCGTAGACAAGGACTAATAGTTTTTAACGGATCCAGCATATCTGCACCTCAATGCACTATTCTTGTCACAATGGCTAAGGGAAATAATAGTAGAAAATGGGGGACACGGTAGCATGGCATAGAGAGGGGGGAGATGTGGCATAGAGAGTAGGAGATGCCCCGGGTAGGGGTACAGACGGGAGGGGCGCTGGTGCGGTGTTGCTAACTGGGCATGGGTTGCAAGGAGGTTAGCAACATAATTGAATATGAATCCAAATACGGTACATTAGAAAGCAAGTGCTATAGTTTGGAACAAGATATGAGGGCAAGTAATAGAATAGTTGAATGCATACACTCAGTGGTGAAAAATCCATACGCTTTATTAACCAAGTTAAGGAATGAGTAAGTGGAGTTTACCTTCTGGATTTGAAGGATAGGATGGCTTTTCTGCCTGGTTTGGCCAAAGGAAGCCTAAGGTTATTTGCCTTTGAATAGGAAAACCCCAAGATGGGGTGAAAAGACTCAGTTAATCTAAACAGTGTTACCCAGGGCTGTGAGAACAGCTCAATGATTTTTTTGAGAGCTGGTCAACTTGTGAACCGGAGACTTAGGTTCCTCCATCCCAGGGTGGAACCCTACTGCAGTACGTGGATGTCACAAAACAAAAGAGGACTGTGTGCAATGGACTGTGAATTTGCTGAATTTCTTGGTTTAAATGATTATCAAGTTTCTCAACAGAAAGCACAAATAACTCAGCAGCAAGTGACATACTTGGGATATGAGATTACAGCTGGACTTCAAACCTTAAGGACTGTCAGGAAAGAAGCCATCTGCCAAATCCCTGAGCCACAAATTGCCAAGGAACTCCGTACGTTCCCAGGAATGACAGGATGGTGCCAACTGTGGATACACAGCTACTGACTGTTGGTAAAGCCAAAATATTATATGAAATGGGAAGGCAAGGTGGGCATTCCCTCAGCTGAAACAAGAACTCATGAAGGCCCTCTGCTTTGGGGCTAGCAGACATGACTAAACCCTTCTGGGTGTTCTCACATAAAAAGAAGGAATGTCCCTGGGAGTCCTTGCCCAGAACCTTGGACCCTATCAAAGGGCAGGGGCATGCTTCTCCAAACAACTTGATGAAGGAGTAAGGAATGGCTGGGGTACTTGAGGGAGGTGGCTGCACTAGTACTCAATATTCAAGAAGCCAGTCAAGTTGTGCTAGGCCAAAGACTAACAGTTTTAATATCTCATACAACGTCTACTGTATTGGAGAAAAGGGGGGCATTGGCTCTTACCCCAAAGGTTCCTGAAATCCCAGGCCATCCTGGTAGAGCAGGATGATGTAGAAATAATTGTAATATTGTCAACCCAGTATCTTTCCTTAGCGGAACTCCTGGAGAACCAGTATTTCATGACTGCTTTGAAACAACTGAAGCTGCATATTCCAGCCAGTTGGACCTGAAGGACAAACCCTTAGAAGATGCAGAAGACACCTGGTTTACTGACGGTAGCAGTTTTGTGAGACAAGGAAACTGTAAGGCAGGATATGCAGTAGCTGCAACTGATAAGGTAATCAAAGCACAACCATTACCTGAGGGGATTTTCCCTCAAAAGGCTGAAATAACTGCCTGGACAAGAGCCTTAATTCTATGGACAGATGCTAATTATGTATTTGGGATGCTACACACTTGTAGTACCATCTGAAAAGAGCAAGGATTGCATACACAAGGAAAACAGCATGATGTAAATCTACCAAGGAGCGTGGCTTTTATACATTGTAAAGGACATCAGAAAGGTAACACCATACAGGAAACTGGAAATAAGATGATGGGTCAGGTGGCAGAACAGGCAGTTGAAGAAGGCTTTAATTCCAGACGGTAAACTTAAAGTCTCTAAACCTGAGTCAGAACCTGCAAAATATTCTAGAGAGGATAGCAATCTAATTAATGATTTAGAAGGGAGGGCAACAATGGCAAATTGATTTCTCGGAACTCCCAAGAAAAGGGGGGTGTTGCTGTATGTTGGTACTAACTGATACCTTTTTACAGTGGCCAGAGGCATTCCCTTGTAGAACTAATAAGGCACGTGGAGTAACTATAGTATTGTTATAGGAGGTTATTCCAAGATGCTGAGGAACTACTTGGTCTGTCAAGGAAAGTGCACCGTCGAAAGTTAAACTCATAAGGAAAAGATGAGTTGGTTACTAATATGCTTTATTTCAGTGTATGTGGCGTGGTGTCTGTGGCAAGTTGATGTATGCTGTTGCATTTTGTATTTTGGTTGCAATAGTACTATGTTTTGTGTTATATTTATTTGTTATGGTTAAGTGTGTGATTGTCACTCTTCTCCCTTCTATTTGGATCAACCTTACATTTCTATACTTAACAATAGTTGCTATTAAAGAAAGTAATAATACTCATTAGTGGGCAATATATGAGTAATATAACGAGCAGGTGTCATTTGGGTAAAGGTTTCTGGTGGCTGGGCAGAGATGGGAGAGCTCAAACTCCCACCAGGCATAGTGAGAACTATTTGGAGCCAGTATCAAAATCCAAGGAGGGTTAAAAGGGTAAATAACCCATTGGTAAGGTATAATACAGGATACCATAGCTTCGTGAGAGCCCTTATCCTGGTCTTAGGAGTAGCTCAGCTGGAAAAAGCTATAGTGAATATATCTGCAACTCTACAAATAGTAGAAAATGCCACAACAAACGCATTACGAGCAATCAAAGAGGAGGAATCCTCTTTGTCCAAACTAGTACTCCAAAACAGGATGGCATTAGATCTATTAACAGCTAAAGAAGGAGGGGTATGCACAATAATAAATCAGAGTTGCTGTGCTTACATAAATAAGGATCTGAGAACAGACTTAAGGAAAATCTGGGAGCAAAAAAAAGTCCTGCATAGGACAAGTATCGATAACATGACTGGGAAACAGATCTATGGGGCTCACTTACTAGCTGATTACCGAATCTAGGAGGGTTAAGGCAGCTTTTCTTGGCATGCATCATACTGGTACTATTGGTGGGCCTTACCTGTGCGTAATGAGGTGTTCTATGTGCCTATGCTGGAATACTAGAAGGGAGTACAAGGTATGGAAGAGACATGAGTTAAGGCAAAAGGTGGAAAGTGGGGCTTATTTCACACACTAAGGAGGAATAATCTAGCAGGTGGAAATCCTGCTAGATTAAAGAAAAGGGGGGAATTGAAAGGTGAGAAGGGCCCCATAAGTGAAAGTAAAAAGGCAAGAAAGCTTCACAGTGACTGAGAATAAGGGGGGTGAAGGGGAATAGTTAGAGATAGTTTATAGAAGCAAGAATGTAGAGCTTGTTAGAAAATAAGGGATGGCAGACACTGTGACTGGGATAGGGAGGGGGATGAAGGCCATAAAGATAAGGGTTTGAGAACAGCCTGAGGACATTTGGCAGGGAGGTGATTAGATATCCACAGGGCAAGAAGAAACCAGCTTGGGGGGGATGCCCCCCAAGAGTTTGATTCTTCACATCACCAGCACAGATCCCTCTGGAGCAGCAAAACCAGCAGAGCTCCCTGAGAGAGAAATGCTTCCTTGGAAGCGTGGGACAGCGCAGCTACTGCCTGTGCTGCACTGCTGCACCCAAACATGGGCCCTGCTCTCCCTTCTCAAGCCATGGGCTGGGAGCTGCATCCTTCCCAGGCAGCACAGCAACCACTCAGCATATTTCAGACTGCTCCCCCAAACCATCGTCACAGTGCCTTACCTTCTGGCAGGGTCAGGGAAGGAGCACCCAGTGCCCTGTGCCTGCAGGCCCAGCCCTGCACAGCACTGCACACAGCACTGTCATCGTGGCGCCTGGTGCTGCCACGTAGCATCCTGGCAGTGGTAGTTCCTGTAGGGCTTGCAGCTCCCAGCAAGCCCAAGCGAGGGCAGAGGGCAGCAGTGCTGTCAGCCAGGAGCTCTCCGAGAAACCCCAATGTTTGGAGTGCTGCATACCAGGAACCTTTTTCTCAGGTATTTCTGTAAAGAACATCCCTGAGGTGTTCAGAAAGCATAACTGCACATTGCTGTCCTCAGTGGGGTGTGCAAAGGAGGCTGGGATTGTCAGTGTTGGGTTTGACCTGTTCCAGCAATGCACTTCCTTACAACTTCAGTACTGTCACACTTACTTCTTGCAAATACCAATCACCCACTGCTTTGCACACCCCTGTGCTTACACAAATGTGTGCAGCCCCGTCCTCTGGGTGGGTTGTTGCTTGGCTGCCACTCAGGATGGGTTGTTTCATTTCCGATGTCCTACAGCTCATCACAGCACGCTCTTGCCGCGTCTCCTTGCCTTCCTGCCAGCTCCTGCTGCCTTCACGCACTGCCTGTAAGAGTGTTGTGCCTTTTTTCACAGGTGAGCTGCCTGAAGTAGCATGACTTGATGCATGTGAAAGTACATCAGTTTGTGCAGTAAAATTCTTGATGTTTGTAAGAGAGAAGCTACGCATCTTTCATCAGTAGGACGGCACCTTCACAAGGGAGGCTTTAAACTGAGAATCACAGAATCATAGAAACACCAAGGTTGGAAAAGACGTACAAGATCATCCAGTCCAACCATCCACCTATCACCAATAGTTCTCACTAAACCATATCCCTCAACACAACATCCAAACGTTCCTTGAACACCTCCAGGGTCGGTGACTCCACCACCTCCCTGGGCAGCCCATTCCACTGCCTGACCACTCTTTCAGAAAAGTAGTATTTCCTAATGTGCAGCCTAAATCTCCCCTGGTGCAGCTTGAAGCCATTCCCTCTAGTCCTATCACCAGTTACACGAGAGAAGAGGCTGACCCCCAGCTCACAACAACCTCCCTTCAGATAGTTATAGAGAGCAATAAGGTCTCCCCTGAGCCTCCTCCAGACTGAACAATCCCAGCTCCTTCAGCCGCTCCTCATAAGGCCTGTGCTCCAGACCCCGCACCAGTTTTGTTGCCTTTCTTTGAATCCACTCCAGGGCCCCAATGTCTTTCTTGCAGTGAAACTGGACACAGTACTCGAGGTGTGGCCTCACCAGAGCTGAGTACAGGGGGACAATCACTTCCCTGTTCCTGCTGGCCACACTGTTTCTGATGCAAGCCAGGATGTCATTGGCCTTCTTGGCCACCCGGGCACACTGCTGGCTCATGTTCAGCCGAGCATCAATCAATACCCCCAGGTCCATTTTCTCTACACAGTCTTCCAGCCACTCCACCCCAAGCCTGTAGCGTTGCCTGGGGTTGTTGTGGCCAAAGTGCAGGACCTGGCATTCGGCCTTGTTGAACCTCATTCCATTAATGGGGATATATGGGGAGGGCTGCTGAGCAAAGGGATGGGGTGATGGGGGGGGTTGGGGGGACCAGAAAATCAGTGCTATGATTAAGCGAGGACACTGCCGGCAGTTGCAGGGTTGCAAGGAAATGCCTGAAGGCACTGCTATGGAAAAATCCCCCACAGCTCCAGAGGAGGTTCTGGTGGGTAACGGGAGGAGGCTGCTTGGATTCAGACAGATGGAGGGATACAGAGAGGAATAGATGGACAGAGGGATCAACAGAGGAAAGAACTGTTGGAGAGATGGAAGAATGGACTGAAGGATCATTGGATGGATGGAACGATTGTTGGATGAAAGGATGGATGCAAATACAGGTGGATGGAGGGATCAACAGGAAAATATGATTTCTGCCTCAAAGAGCAGTGTGCCCCCAGGCCCCACTCCCTCCATGGGGACCAGTGGGGGTGGCCCTGGGGGTACAGGACCCACGTCCCATTGTCAGGAGCCACTCCCTTGGCTGCTACAGAACCCAGAACCTTTGGAGGATGCTCAGTTCCATGGCTCCAGCATGGGCAGTGCTGGATCCTCAGATGCCCTGTCAATTTGGGAGGGGTTGATGGGGTCTGTGGTGCAGGTTGGATCTTGGGTATGGTGGAACATTGCCCCCTTTTAGCGGGATGTGGGGCGAGATGGGTCCTTGCCACATGGGTCCCCCTCTTACAGGAGAGAATGGGTTCTATGGAGTAGAATGGGGTCCATTGCCCACCTATGAGGGTTTACAGGGTGCCGTTGGGCAGGGTAGGCCCCAAATCCCTCAGTTGGATGCCCTGTTTAAGGCGGGAAGGAAGACAACGAGGTAAAGCGGGGCAGAGGGAGGGCCCCCTCCTTGCTCCGCCCCTTCATTGCTGTGATGTCAGTGGGGTAACAGCACTTCTCAGAGTAACTGTACAAACCATCCTAGACTCTCCTCTGATCAGCTGTGAAGATGGCGCTTTATGGCCTTGTTCCCACCAGGGATGGTTCGTTCTATGCTGTGGTGTGTCCTGTTGGGCCAGAATTACTGCTTTGGCACTGCAATCCAAATCCATTCCTCTCCAACTGTATTACCAAGGAATCCTCCTACCCCACTATCTCCCCACTCCCAGATTTCATCTCCAAACCCCAAAATTTGCATTTCCAGGCTCCAAATCCATCCACCCTTTCACAGCAACACTTTCTTTACCCCTCCAAATCCAAATCTGGCATTTCCAACCCTGTAATCTGGGCACTCTTTGCTCTTGCTTTTCATCTCCAGTCTCAAATCAGGCATTTTCAACCCCCAAATCCATCCAACCTTTCCCTTACTTTCCACCTTCAGCTTCCATTCATTAACCCATTTTTAGCAACTACTAGCGATGAACCCACTCTTTATCGTGGGGGTGCTGTCTAAGGGATTAAAAGCCATTCTGTTCCTCGCGACTTATTGGCCAATTATCAATGTCATGATTTCTTGTTGTGAAATTGTGTTCATATATAACCAAATAAGGGCACTGATGGAGACACCTGCATGGTATTTATATGCAATGTGGTACGATTTGAATTTTGACACTAACATCCCAGATGGAATAGCTAATTTTACAAACAATTACATCTCAAATGGAATAGCTAATTTTACAAACACCATGATGTTCAGACCAGTTTCCAAGCTTTCTTCTGTTTGTCACACATTTTTCGACTGCCAAATTAATGCACCTTTTTGTGGGCATACTCCTGTGCGTGTTATTAGTCTCCCTGAATATATTCCTATCCATTCGTGTTATGTGGAAGAAGTCTCCTCCAAAACCAGAGAATGCTGACTGGCAGGGAATATGGAGAGGCTTAGGAAAAATCTTAGAAGCATGGGGACCCGCAAAGTCATGGGATTTCACTCTTGAATGCCTGTTGGATCCCAAGAAACTAAGCCAGTATTTGAGACAGGGACAGTGCGACTTATGTAGATCTAAGGAGAGTGAATAAACCAAATTCTTCTGCAAGCTGGTTTTGCTATTAAGCGAAGCAAAGTGAAAGGATCTGCCCAGGAGATTCAGTTCCTAGGTATAAAGTGGCAAGATGGGCGTCATCACATTCCAGCAAATGTGATTGACAAAATCACTGCTATGTCTCCACCCACTAGCAAGAGAGAGAGACGGTCTTTTCTGGGAGTAGTGGGCTTTAGGAGAATGCACTTTCCAAACTGTAGCCTCACTGTAAGCCTCCTTTATCAGGTGATGCGGAAGAAAAATGAGTTTACATGGGGCCCTGAGCAGCAGCAGGCTTTTGAACAGATTAAACAAGAGATAGCCTGTGCTGTGGCCCTGGGGCCAGTACGGATGGGACAGGATGTAAAGAACATCCTCTACACTGCTGCTGGAGAGAAAGGTCCCACTTGGAGTCTGTGGCAAAAAACCTCAGCAGAGACCTGAGGCTGACCCCTGGGATTTTGGAGTCAAGCATACAGGGGGTCCGAAGAGTGCTACACTCCAACTGAAAAGCAGATCTTAGCCACATATGAGGGGTTTTGGGCTGCTTCTGAAGTAATTGGCACCTCAACTGCCAGTGCTGAACTGGATGTTTAAAGGAAAGGTTCCCTCCACCCATCATGCAACAGATGCCACTTGGAGTAAGTGAATTGCACTGATTACACAACGAGCGCAGATGGGGAACCTCAGCCATCCAGGAATCCTAGAGGTGATCATGGACTGGCCTGAAGGTAAAAAGTTTGGAACATCACCAGCAGAAGAGGTATCGCGAGCTAAAGAGGCCCCACCATACAATGAACTACCAGAAAATGAAAAGACATATGCCCTGTTCACTGATGGATCGTGTCGTATTGTGGGAAAGCATCGCAGATGGAAAGCTGCTGTGTGGAGCCCCACACGACGAGTTGCAGAGGCCACCGAAGGGAAAGGAGAATCAAGCCAATTTGCAGAGGTAAAGGCTGTCCAACTGGCCTTAGATGTTGCTGAACGGGAGAGGTGGCCAATGCTTTATCTTTACACTGACTCATGGATGGTGGCAAATGCTCTATGGGGGTGATTACAGCAGTGGGAGCAGAACAACTGGCAAAGAAGGGGTAAACCTATTTGGGCTGCTGAACCATGGAAAGACATTGCTGCCCAAATAAAGGGTATGGTTGTAAAGGTGCGCCATGTAGATGCTCATGTGCCCAAGAGTCGGGTTACTGACGAACAGCAAAATAACCATCACGTAGATCGAGCTGCCAGAATTAAGGTGGCTCAAATGGACTTGGACTGGCAACACAAGGGTGTATGGGAACTGCTGAGTCACGGCCTGAACCTGATTAGTCACCTGAGGCGAGCAATGAGTCAGCCCTGGGAGCACAGGTGAAAGCAATTCACCTGTGCTGCAGGAAGGGGTGGAGCCTGGCTCCACCTCTCCTAGACCCATTTAAGAGCTGACTACCAGTGGGGAAGGATCTCTCTCTCTTTGGAAGATCCACTCCACTGGAGTTTCCTGAGCGAGTTCACGACACGGGTAAGCCTCCTATTTATTCTCTTTGTCTCACTGTGCCTAACTGTCTTGCTTATTTCATTATTATAACATCTTAATATTATAAAATTTTCCTTTATATAATTTTCATTGATTATACATTTGGCGAGCCAGGCAGGCAAGCCTAATATACTAAAACTTACGTTATGTCCTTTCTTTGGAATTTCTGTAAATGGTTCAAGGGGAGAACACTACCCCCCTCGATTAAATAATTCCAGGGCAGATCCCAGGATTTGCGGGATCCCCTTATTATGAATTGGCAACTATCATTGAAAAAGGGGTCCCCTACGTGTTGTGGGAAATGTTTTCCCCTATCGTCTAGCGGATTACTTTCAGGGACTAGGCAAAGATATATTAGTCACTAGAGAAAGACAATTAGCGGCTTCTACAGTGGCATGGCCGCTATTAAATGCTTTAAACAATGCCGAAATCAGGAATAATACTTTAGTGAACAAAAATGAACTTTTGAAAGATTGTATTGAAAAGTTAGAACAGGAACTTGGCCTATCAACAGGAAAAAAACCAATTCTACATCTTCCAATAGGCCAAGTTCGTAGTATTTCAATAAACAATGACCAGGCTCCTGAATCAACGGACTGTGTTGATCAGGAAAATAAACAATCTAAATCGGATCTTGAATCTCCAATTTTGATGGATGCACTAGAAGTCTGTCCTGTTATAACTCAAAAAACAAAAAAGGTACAGGACAGACCGGCAGGAGTGCCGCCTGATCAGTGGCCCCCTGCTCAAACACACTTGCACGTAACAGCCCGACCATACACGGCAACAGAACTAATGGACTTAGTCCAGCGATTCCGGCAGAAACCTAGAGAAAGTGTGCCGGCTTGGTTATTAAGACTATGGGATTCTGGGGCAGAAAGTGTTGTGGTGAATGGCCCCGAAATAGCCAAATTGGCCACAATGACTGTCCATCCTGCTCTTAGACAGCGATTATATGCAGGTAATCAATAAATGATGAAAAACCCATTCTATAATAGAATGGTTTAATGGCGGCCTGCCGTTGGTATGGCCCAATAAATCTGATATTCCCTTACATACAGGGCTGTGGTCCTCCATGGAGGATCTTCAAAATTACATCGGTGAACTAGGTGTAAGGGAAGCAATTTATGAAGATACCTTTGATGGCCCTGATCTGGTCAAATTCTCAGCGGGGATGAGAGACCTAATTTTACAACAAGCCCCTCCCATCTGTATGGCACTCTGATCTCTATATTAAATCCCCTGGTGGCCTCAGAAGCAGTTGTCCAGCAGGCTGCGCAGTTAGTGGCTGACCTAGGAGAGACAGAACGCCTGCGGAGTAGGTGCAACATTAGGACACGAGAAGAAGCTGAGGTCTTGCCGGTGACTAAAACCAAGATGCCAGCTACTCGAGCTCCTCAATCGGGACCCATAAGGGTCTCCTGAAAACAAATGTTTAATGATTTAATTCGGGCTGGGGTCCAATTTGCTAAGATTGATGGCTAGCCCAACCATGTCTTTCTCCAACTGTGGAAACAATTAAAGGACAACCAAAAATTTCAAACCTACCCTAAGAAACCAAGGGTAAGGGTTATAAATGAAAGAATGCCAACAACGACATGGAACTTAGAGGATTTCATTGTTCCTAATAGGAAAAAAAAGCCGCCTCAGGTGTCTCGGGCTACAATGCCTGAGCCACCGGAAGCAAAAGAATTGGACATAGCTCAATTCATGGCGTGACGAGGGATGTTAGTCCCCCTAGGGCCTCCAGACGGGACCGGAGGCCCCATGTAGAATTAACGATTTATTGGTCCCGGAAAAATATTCAAAGGGTTATGGCATTAGTAGACACGGGAGCGGAAACATCAATTGTTTATGGAGATCCAACCAAATTTGATGGAGACAGAGTGGTGATTGGTGGCTTTGGGGGACAGACTATTCCTGTCACCCAAACATGGTTGAAACTGGGGGTTGGGCGTCTCCCACCCCGGGGAGTATAAGGTATCTATTGCCCCAGTCCAGGAGTACATCTTGGGCATAGATATTCTATGGGGTCTGGCTCTCCAGACAACTGTGGGAGAGTTCAGACTTGGACAGAGATGTATCAGTATCTGGGCGGTGCAGGCAATATTAAGAGGCCATGCGAAACATGGGCCTATTTGCCTGCCGAAACCGCGCTGGATTACTAATGTAAGACAGTACAGACTCCCAGGTGGGCAAGATGAAATATCGAGAACAGTGCAGGAATTAGAAAAAGTGGGCATTATAAGACCTGCACACAGCCCATATAATTCCCCCATATGGCCAGTGCGGAAGTCGGATGGCATGTGGAGAATGACAGTGGATTACAGAGAATTAAATAAGGTCACGCCGCCTATTCATGCGGCCGTACCCAATATTGCCTCCCTAATGGATACGTTGAGTAGGGAGATAAAAACCTATCATTGTGTCCTAGATCTAGCAAATGCGTTCTTCAGTGTCCCAATTGCTGAGGAATCGCAAGATCAATTTGCGTTTACGTGGGGAGGCAGGCAGTGGACCTTTCAGGTCCTGCCACAGGGGTACGTGCATTCACCAACGTATTGTCACAATCTAGTGGCGCGTGACCTGGCTGATTGGAAAAAACCTGATGATGTTAACTTGTATCATTATATTGATGATCTCCTGCTGACATCCGACTCACTGGAGGCAGTAGGGCAGGCGGCAGATTCATTAACCGCCTATTTACAGCAGAGGGGATGGGCTATAAATCCCCAAAAGGTGCAAGGTCCGGGCCTGTCTGTAAAATTCCTGGGGGTGGTTTGGTCAGGAAAGACCAGAGTACTACCCAGTGCTGTCATAGATAAGGTTCAGGCAGTTCCCAGTCCCTACAACATCGAAGCAGCTGCAAGAGTTTCTAGGTATACTGGGTTACTGGCATTCCTTTATACCTCAACTAGTGCAGCTGCTAAGGCCACTGTAGAGACTCACAAAAAAGGGGCAGCTATGGGACTGGGGGAAAACAGAACAGGATGCTTTCCAACAGGCAAAACTGGCAGTTAAACAAGCCCAGGCATTGGGTATATTCGATCCTACCCTCCCAGCTGAATTGGATGTTCATGTTACTCAAGATGGCTTTGGTTGGGGCCTGTGGCAACGCCAGAGTTCTGTTCGGACCCCCATTGGTTTTTGGTCTCAGGTCTGGCATGGAGCAGAAGGAAGATATAGTATGATTGAAAAACAGTTATTGGCTCCCTATTCAGCATTACAGGCAGTAGAGCCAATAACCCAGATGGCTGAAGTTATAGTTAAGACCACTCTGCCAATTCAGGGGTGGGTGAAAGATCTGACTCACCTTCCTAAGACGGGGTGGCCCAAGCACAAACAGTGGCACGATGGGTCGCTTACCTCAGCCAAAGGAGCAGTCTGTCTTCATCACCCTTGAAAGAAGAACTTCAGAAGATCCTAGGTCCAGTGACCTATCACTGTGATGCACCAGAAGAAACACTGGTCGCTCCACCAGAGCAGAGTCCCGTTCAGGAGGGAAAATATCCTATCCCTGAAGATGCCTGGTGCACAGATGGGTCCAGCAAGGGCAACCCGAGCAAGTGGAGAGCGATAGCATACCATCCTTCGACCGAGACTATCTGGTTTGACGAGGGGGATGGTCAGAGCAGCCAATGGGCGGAACTGCGAGCTGTGTGGCTGGTTATAACCAAGGAACCCGGTGATGGTATTCTGAATATCTGTACAGACAGTTGGGCTGTGTACCGGGGGCTCACTCTTTGGATTGCACAGTGGGCCACCCAGGAATGGACTATCCACGCCCGACCAATCTGGGGCAAAGACATGTGGTTAGACATATGGAATACAGTCAAACACAGGACTATACGTGTCTACCATGTTTCTGGTCATCAGCCCCTACAGTCACCGGGAAATGATGAAGCTGACACGCTGGCCCGAGTTCGATGGATTGAGAACTCACCATCTCAGAACATCGCCCGTTGGTTACATCAGAAGCTACGACATGCGGGACAAAAGACAATGTGGGCAGCTGCTAAAGCATGGGGACTGCCCATACAACTACCTGACATCGTCCAGGCATGCCAGGATTGCGACGCTTGCTCTAAGATGAGACCGAGATCATTGCCGGAAATGACAGCCCGTCTTGCTAGAGGACACAATCCTCTCCAGCGATGGCAGGTCGATTACATTGGGCCCCTTCCTCGGTCTGAGGGGGCGAGATATGCCCTGACCTGCGTCGACACTGCGAGTGGGCTACTGCAGGCCTATCCAGTACCGAAAGCAAACCAGGCATATACCATCAAGGCACTGACTAAACTGATGTCTGCCTACGGGACACCTCAAGTCATTGAGAGCGACCAAGGGACTCATTTTACTGGTGCAATGATACAGCGCTGGGCAGAAGAAAACAACATCGAATGGCAATTCCACCTGCCATATAATCCAACGGGGGCAGGCCTCATTGAACGTTATAAAGGTATTCTTAAGGCTGCCCTGAAGACAGACTCCCAGTCCCTGCAGGGGTGGACGAAAAGACTGTATGAAACCTTGCGGGACCTGAATGAATGACCCCGAGACGGCAGACCCAGTACCCTGAGAATGCTGCAGACAACATGGGCCACCCCGCTTAGGATCCAAATTACGGGCACTGATTATCAGGTAAGACCCCAGATTAGTAATGAAAATAATCTTCTGCTCCCTGCCCCTGAGAATTTAGAACCAGGCACCCATAGAATACAATGGCCTTGGAAGGTGCAGGTAGGACCCAAGTGGTGTGGCCTACTTGCACCTTGGGGGAGATTGTTGGAGGTGGAGGCTCAGTAGTCCCCCAGGTAATAGGTACATGGCCTAACTGATATCGTGTCAACACTCCGATCTTCATTGCTAAAGGGACCCCCATCATGTCCCTATGGCGCAGATCAGTGACACCTCCTTTGGTGCCTGACATAGTTATGCAGCCACAGATATCGTGGCCAGAAACGTGGTACAGGCGGCCGGGACGTGCCCCAGTACAAGCGGAAGTGGTTGACCCAGGATAGAAATACGGCCTGTATCTTGCCCTGGAGAGCAGACGCTTCCCCTCCTGGTACCCTTGAAACATCTGTATTACTCCCCGTGAGTCTCGAGCCTTCAGGATCACCGGAAGGAAACGAAATGCCATCAAAGCGTTCCAGTGTTACAGTCAGATCACGTGTGACACCCAGTGAGTGAGCCTATATGGGACTGATGGAACATAAGACGGACCTGCACCTGATGACCGCATGCCTCCAGTAACTTCATCGAGCACTGGCCCATACAAGAACATCAACGTTCACCAATCGTCACTTGTCTTGAATTGTACCAACATGCGTCGCGATGGAAATTGTATAAGCGTCGTGATATAGTGGGTCTCTGTAGTAGGAAAAGCTTACCTGTTAGTCAGCCTGATCATTGGTTCACGCCGTGAAGGGGTGGAGTGTATGGGAACTGCTGAGTCAGGGCCTGGACCTCTGATTAGTCACCTGAGGCGAGCAATGAGTCAGCCCTGGGAGCACAGGTGAAAGCAATTCACCTGTGCTGCAGGAAGGGGTGGAGCCTGGCTCCACCTCTCCTAGACCCATTTAAGAGCTGATTACCAGTTGGGAAGGATCTCTCTCTCTTTGGAAGATCCACTCCACTGGAGTTGCCTGAGCGAGCCCACAACATGGGTAAGCCTCCTATTTATTCTCTTTGTCTCACTGTGCCTAACTGTCTTGCTTATTTCATTATTATAACATCTTAATATTATTAAATTATAAAATATTCCTTTATATAATTTTCATTGATTATACACAAGGGTGAATTATTTCTAGCTCGGTAGGCCCATGAGACCTCGGGCCAACAAGGAAGAGATGCGACATACAAATGGGCTAGAGATTGAAGGGTGGACTTAACTATGGATGCTATTGCACAGGTTATTCATGACTGTGACACATGCGCCACAATCAAACAAGCTAAGAGGATGAAACCACTCTGGGGGGAAGGGCGATGGCAAAAGTATAAATATGGGGAGGCATGACAGGTTGATTATATCACTTTGCCACGATCCTGCAGTGGTAAGTGTTATGTGCTTACCATGGTGGAAGCAACCACTGGGTGGCTTGAAACACATGCAGTACCCCATACTACTTCCCGAAACACTGTATTAGGTCTTGAGAAACAAGTCCTGTGGCGACGTGGCACTCCAGAAAGAATTGAGTCAGATAATGGGACTCATTTCAAAAATTCTCTTGTAAATACTTGGGCCAAAGATCATGGCATCGAGTGCTGGTATATCCCCTATCACGCACCAGTCTCTGGTAAAATTGAACGATACAATGGGTTGTTAAAAACCATGCTGAAAGCAATGGGTGGCGGAACATTTAAGCACTGGGAGAAGCATTTGGCAGAAGCCACCTGGTTGGTCAATACCAGAGGATCTATCAATCGTGATGGTCCTACCCAATCCAGCTCCCTACATACCGTAGAGGGAGATGAAGTCCCTGCAGTACGTGGAAAGACCATGTTCGGAAAAGGAGTTTGGGTCCTTTCAGCTTCTGGGAAGGGCAAATCTTCATGGTACTGTTTTTGCCCAGGGACCTGGGTCCACTTGGTGGGTGATGCAGAAAAATGGGGCTGTTCAATGTGTACCACAAGGAAATTTGATTTTTGGGGGAGTGGAGTCAGTAATTCTATGTATATATATGTATATAGACATGTGTGTAATTCATTTTAATCATTGTTTGTATATATGTATATATTAAGCATGATGTAGTGATGTAGAATAAGGGGTGGAATGTCATGGTTTTATGATTTTTGGTTATCAGTATTCCACATCATAACATCATGTAGTGCACTGGGAGTTAGAGTGTTAATGCTTCAATTCCGGGTACCTGTCCCTATACATTGCCGAAGTCATGCGATCTGGCCCTTCCGGGTGGGGCGGTCTCTTACTGCCTGGCAGTGGGTGCTGGAGGGTGCTTTCCTAGCCGTTCTAAGCTTTTCAGGTTTGACTCGGTCTCAGGAACTCTCTCTCTCCTATCATATTTGATTTATTAGTCTCAATTTCAATTAGATTGTATTATATTGTGTTATTTTGCATTCCAGTATCATAGTAAAATAAGTTTTCCTCCATAGATTGTTGGTGCTGTTTTTTGTTTTTTTCCCTTCCTTGAGCCCAGCTTCCATCTCCCTATCCCTTTTCCTTACCATTTTGTGGGGCCGGGGGGGGCTACTGACCCCCTATCATGGGCATAGATTGATCTAGTGTACTCCGTGACACACCTCAAGCTCCATATCTGGCATTTCCAACCCCAGTATCCATGAAATCTTTGTCTTGCTGTACACTTCCAACTCCAAAATTGGCATTTGCAACCTCAAAATCTATGCACCCTTCCTTTCAACACTTGCTTTTCATCTCTGACCTCAATTCAGGATTTTTCAACCCCCCCAATTTATCTAACTTTTCCTTGCTTTCAGCTTCCAAATCCAAAGCTGACATTTCCAACCCCTAAGTTCATGTACCATTCCTTTTACCTCTTGATTTCTACTTTCAACCCAAATCTGGCATCTCCAACCCCAAAATCCATCCATCATTTCATTGCATTTCGTGCTTTTCATCTCTGACCCCAAAACAAGCATTTCCAACCCCAAAATCCACCTAAACATTCCTTTGCTTACTACCTCCAAGCTGTAATTTGTAAGTAACCTGCTTTTTTTTAGGGTTAGGGGTCAGGGCTTAGGTAGGGGTTAGGTGGGGGTAGGGGCTAGGTAGCGGCTAGGGGTTTGGTAGGGGATGGGTAGGGGTTAGGTAGGGTTTAGGTATGTATTGGTTGGGTGGGGTAGGGGGTAGATAGGGGTAAGGTAATGGGTAGGTAGGGGGCATGTAGGGGGTAGGGGGCCGTTGGTAAGGGTTGAGGGTGGGGTCAGAGGTGGGGGGTCAGGGGTGAGGGTCAGTTGAGGTTTGTTGGTTGGGGTTTGTTCGTTGGGGAGGTTATTGGTTTATGGATTACAGTCATTTTTTCTGTGGTATGTTTGGGGTCATCAATGGGAACTACATGGTTAACAACTGGCTGTGGTGTGGCCCCACCAAGATGTCCCATGTGTAAACTGTGCATAAAACTCCAACATGTGAAGACATCCATTGACAAAAGGGGACGGTGTGCCAAATGCTGGATGAGTGGCACAAAGGCATCCTTCCTATGCCATCCTGTGGAGACATCCACTGTTGTTCAAACACCGTATGCAAGGTGGTCAGTGGCTGCCCCAGTTGCATCCACAAACTGCTCTCCTGCAGCAACATCCAGTGCCCAAAGGAAACCCCGAGCCACGTGGTGGCCGATTGGCCACAGTGCATCCAAACCACATTGGCCCCAAGGCAACCTTCCTGAAGGGACATCCACCCTCCCAAAGGGACAATGTGCAGGATGACAGATGGGTGTCCCCGCTGTGTCCAAAATCATCCCTCCGGCACTGACATTCAATGTCAGAAGGCAACTGTGTGCCAAATGGTTGGTCACAGTGCATCCACGTATCCAAAATATGATGCCTCAGAGGCATCCTTTTTGCAGGGACATCCAGTGTCCCTCTGGGTCCACTGGGGTTTCCATTGTCTCCTCCACCTGCCACAGTGCCCGCTGTGCTGGTGTCCCTCTGTCCTGCCAACACGTCCCTTGTCACCCTGGTACCATTTGCATGCTGTTGCATGGCCGTCCCACCTGTGTCTCTTGACCTTCCTGCCAAACCTCCACTGCAAAGTGGAAATGAGCTGCAAAATCATCAAGGGTTGGCTCTGTTGTGTCTGCATACCATCATGTGAGGACCTGCAGTGCTCAAGTGAGACGATGTGTCTGGCAGTGCAAGGTCAGCCCGTGTGCATGCATATGGCAAGAAGCGTGCCTGCAGCATCATGCACTGACAGCCCTTGCCTCCCCAGGACCGTGTGTGTGGAGGGTGTTCCCCATTGTGAACCCCTCTGACCCAACTGCAACACGGTGCATTGCTCAGAAGGGACTACGCGACACATGGTGGAGGGTCAGCTACAATGCATGCCCAACCTGCACAACCCACAGAACTGCAGCACCACCTGCTGTCCCGCCAGCACCGGGAGCCAACCAGAGGGCAGCTGGCCAACATGCGTGCCCACAAGCCATTCTGCAAAGAGGTGCTGTGCCCAATGGGGACAACATGACACATAGTGTCTGAAAGGCGCATGTGCATGCCTAACAAGCTGACTTGGAAAGACATGCATTGCTCACTTGGAATGATGTGCCAGGTGGTGAAGGATTGATCCAAGTGCATGCCCAACCAGATGTCCTGCAAAGAGTCCCCTTGGAACAACCTGCAGAATGATGAACAATTTACCCAAATGTGAACCCAAGAAGTTGTCTTGCAATGACATACACTGCCCAAAGGGTGAAACATGCCCGACACTGAAGGACTCATCCAAATGTATCCCTGCTTACCACTCTCCACTCGTCTGACGTGTCCTGAGGCACTGGCATTGCCGAGTGTTTGATGGGAAGGGGTACAGGTTGGGAGGATCGTGCCCCCAAACGCTGGTGAGCACCTGTGGCACCCTGAAGACCTTCCTCAACATCACAGGAAGTGAACAATATGGCATGGGACCTTGTTCTTTGGATGCGTTGTGCTCCATGGAGATGGCTACAAAGTCATCCTGGTCTGAGAAGAGGAGAAGATGGCAAAGGTAAGGAGCTGGGCAACAAGGTGTGTGAGTGAAGCAGGGGAGACCCAGGGTATGGGGCCTCCCAAATTCTAGAACTCCAAGATGGGTGGTGGACCCAGGTGTCTGGGATCTTCCCATCCCATTTCCAACCCCAGTCCCCAGAGCTTAGTGGTGGAACCAGCTGTCTGGGATCTCCCCTTCATATTTCCAGCCCCTAGTTCCCATAACAGGGGTGTCCAGGATCTCCCTATCCCATCTCCAAATCCAAGACCCCATATTTGGGTTGTGAACTCAGGGATCCCAGGATCTCCCCATCCCATGTCCACTCCATCTCATTTCCAAGACCAAGGAAATGTCCCCACCTTGCTGAACAATGTCACCCCTCCAGGATGCTGGGAGCACTATTCCCCTGACCCTGCTGATGTCAGGGGGCCGAGTGCGTATGGAGTGAAAGGGGAGACTGCAAAGAATGGTGCTGCTCCTGGGGGTGCACATGGCCTTCGGTGGTGACAGCGCTGTTATGGAGCTGCAGGAACATCTCTGCAGGATCTGTGTCCATCCTGAGAATGGGAGACAAAGCGCTGTGAGTGGGGAATGGGGATGGGATTGGGGGCACAGTTTTGGGATCTTGAAATGAGGGTGGGGCTGAACGGGGATGGGATGGCATAAGGCTGGGGATGGGATGGGGAGCACAATTATGGCGTCTGGAAATGGGGTTGGGATGAGAACGGGATGGGGATAGGGAGCAATGGAGATATGGAAAGAGAGATGATGAACTGAGAAAGGGATTGAGAAATGGTTGAAGTAGGAAGTGATAGAAGCAGGAAGAAGTGAATGGACAAAGAGATGGAGAAGTGGATGAAGAGGGTTAAAGGAATGGAGAAGTAGATGAGGAAGGATGGAAGGAGAAATGGATGAAAGAGAAATGGAGAAACGGTTGGAGGGCTGTGGAACCCTTCTAGAAGCACAACTCATCTAACCACTGCTCCTCCTCTTCCCCCAGCCCCATCCTGCTCATCCAAACACCCACAGGAACTGTGTGCCACCATCCCAAACCTTGTCCCCAACCCCAACCTCATCCTCAGATAATTCCTCTCCAACACCACCTGCTACGCTACGCCCTGGGCATGGGCCGTGGCCACACCCTTGACTGTCTCCAGCACAATTTCTCAAGGCTCCTACCTCTACTTTCTGACTGAACACTGCTTCAGAAACAAGAGCCCCACATTCTTCCATGTCCACATTCAGGGTAGCCCCGGTAGTGTCATTGGTGCTGAAGTCCATGTGTTAAACATGGTGAGGGAGCTGAAGCCCAGGTAGGTGCTGGTTAGTAGGACTCGGGATGAATAAGGGAAGAGAAGAAGTACTGAGTAAAGTACAAGTAGTGATCAAAGGTGCTCCAGAAGGGTGGTGGGAAGGGATATGGAGCCCATTGAGTGCCCCAATGTATGGGAACTGCTGAATCATGGCCTGAACCTCTGATTGATCACCTGAGGCGAGCAATGAGTCAGCCATGGGAGCACAGGTGAAGGCAATTCACCTGTGCTGCTGGAAGGGGTGGAGCCTGGCTCCACCTCTCCTAGACCCATTTAAGAGCTGACTATGAGCAAGAAAGGGTCTCTTCTAGAGATGCACTCTGCTGGAGTTTTGTAAGTGAGCCTGGGGGACAGGTAAGTATCCTATCTGTTGTGCTTTGGTGTAATAACTGTGCTGCTAAGCTCTCTGGTACATCTCATAACTATAACATCTGTACATTCATTGATTGTACACTTGGTGATCCAGGCAGGCCAAATATACAAGAATTTATATCATGTGCTTTCTGTGGAGTTTCTATAAATGGGTCGGAGGGAGAACATCATCCCCTTAAATAAAATGGTCCCTGGACGGATCCCAGGGTTTCTGGGTTCTCCTTATTACCAATTAGCAACCATAGTTGAGAAATGGGGTCCCCTGCGTGTTATGGGGAATATTTCCCCATTCCACATGATGGAATACTTTCAAGGATTAGACAGAGACATCCTAACTATGAAAGAAAGGCAGTTAGCTGCCTCCACAGTAGCATGGTGTCAATGGCTTATGGGCTGGTTCAGCCCAGTTAAGTGACTAGTGGCGTGGAAGGATTTCGCAATATCTGCGCCTCTAGAAAAGGGAGACAGGGGGCCCCAAAATAATTAAAACAGTGGCAATGATCTGAAGAGAAACAAAACTAATTTACTAAATATGGTATTAGAATGCAAGATAACACACTATAATATGATATAATTAGAATTGAAGCTAATAAATGAAATATAATGAGAGAGAGGATGTCCAAAAGGTGGATAGGCCTCACCACAATGCTGAGGTGAGATGCACAGTCCAGTTGAGCAGCAGGGAGACAGGAGGAGAGCCGACGAAAAAGAGCAGGCAAAGAAGAGCACATCAGGTGACCTTGCCAGGAGTTACATCTTGAGACTCTCTGTGACTGCAAAGTCCCCTGGGGAATGTAGTTCTTCTTCTTTTCCGGGCAGGTACCCAGAGCTTGAGCATTAACAGTTAAACTCCCAGTGCCCCACATGATGTAATGATGTGGAATACCGAAAACCAAAAATCACAAAACAATGACACATGGCCACTATTAAATGCCTTAAATCAAGCTGTGATAAGAGCTGACATCTTAGAAAGTGAAAAATCAGCTATTAAAAGATAGTATTGAAAAACTGGAACAGGAATTTTATGTATTAATAGGGAAAAGACCAACTTTACATTCCCTGATAGGTCAGGTCCGCAATATTTCAGTAGGTAATAACCACACCTCTGAAGTAACGGACCTGGTTGAACAGAAAAACAAAAACTCTGAGTCAGTTTTAGAGGTTCCACTTATGGCGGATTCCTTGGAAGTCTGTCCAGTTATAACCCAAAAGACTAAGAAAGTACAAGATAGACCAGCAGGGGTGCCCCCTGACCAATGGCCCCCCATCCAAATGCATTTACATTTAATGGCCAGACTGTACACACCAACATAACTAATGGATATGGTGCAGCGATTTTGGCAGAAGCCAAAAGAGAGTGTGCCAATGTGGTTACTTAGATTATGGGATTCAGGTGTGGAAGGCGTCATGGTTAATGGGCCAGAAGTATCAAAATTGGCTGCCATGACGGTGCATCCTGCCTCAGGCAGACACTGTATGCTGCTGTTAAGTATAAGAATGAGAACCATTTGATAATAGACTGGTTAATGGCAGCATGCCACATGGTTTAGCCGAACAAATCAGATATTCCGTTAAACACAGGATTATGGTCCTCCATGGAGGACCTTAAAAATTATATTTGTGATCTGGGCATAAGCGATATATGAGGACTTGTTTGAAAGCCCAGATATGGTAAAGTTTTTGGTGGGTATGCGAGATTTAATCTTACAGCAGGCCCCTTCCCACCTATATGGGACCTTAGTTTCCATATTAAATCCCCTGGTGGCCTCGGAGGCTGTGATTCAACAGGCTGCCCAGTTAGTAGCTGGTTTGGGGGAGACAGAGCGTCTGCACACTAGGCGCAATATTGGAGTAGTAGAAGAAGCAGGGGTGCTTCCAGTAGTTAAAACCAAGAGGCCACCTGTGTGGAATCCTCAGTCGGGGCCCATAAGGGTCTCACGGAGACAATGTTTAATGACCTTATTCGGGCTGGGGTCCAATTTGTGAAAATCAACCACCAGACCAATCACTGTGGAGACAGCTGAAGGGTAATCAGAAATTCCAAAATTACCCTAAGAAACCAAGGGTAAGAGTTATAGAAAGAGTACCAATGACGATGTGGAACCTAGAGGATTTCATTGTTCCCAATAGGAAAAAGAAGCCCCCTCAGGTGATTCGGGCCACAATGCCCGAGCCACCTGAAACAAGACTTAACTTTGGCTCAGTTCATGGTGTGATGAGGGATGTTGGTCCCCCTAGGGCCTCCAGAAGGGACTGGAGGCCCTATGTAGAGTTGACAGATACTCTGGTCCTGGAAAAACATCCAGAGAGTTATGGCACTTGTCGATACAGGAGCAGAAACATCAATTATCTACAGAGATCCGACTAAATTTGATGGAGACAGAGTGATGATTGGTGGTTTTGGGGGACAGACTATTCCTGTCACCCAAACATGGTTGAAATTGGGGATTGGGCATTTCCCACCCTGGGAGAATATGGTGTCTATTGCCTCAGTCCAGGAATATAACTTGGGCATAGGTATTCTATGGGGTCTGTCTCTCCAGACAACTGTGGGAGAGTTCAGACTTTGACAGAAATGTATTAGTATCCGGGTGGTGCAGGCAATATTGAGAGGCCATGTGAAGCATGAGCCTATTTGCCTGCTAAAACGGCTCAGGATTACTAATGTGAGACAGTATAGACTCCCGGGTGGACAAGATGAAATATCGAGAATGGTGCAGGAATTGGAAAAAGTCGGGATTGTAAGACCTGCATATAGCCCATATAATTCCCCCATATGGCCAGTGTGAAAGTCGGATGGAACATGGGGAATGACAGTGGATTACAGAGAATTAAAGTCATGCTGCCTATTCATGCAGCCATACCCAGTACTGCCTCCCTAATGGACACATTGAGTAGGGAGATACAAACCTGCCACTGTGTCCTAGATTTAGCAAATGCTTTCCTCAGTATTCCAGTTGCTGTAGAATTGCAAGACAAGTTCACGTTTACATAGGGAGGCAGGCAGTGGACCTTTCAGATCCTGCCACAGGGGTACGTGCATTCACCAACAGATTGCCGTAATCTAGTGGTGCGTGACCTGGCTAATTGGAGAAAACCTGATAATGTTAACTTGTATGATTATATTGATGATCTCCTGTTGACATCTGACTCATTGGAGGGGGTAGGACAGGCAGCAGATTCATTAACTACCTATCTGTAAGAAAGAGGATGGGCTATAAATCCTCAGAAGGTGCAAGGTCCGGTCCTATCCGTAGAATTCCTGGGAGTAGTTTGGTCAGGAAAGACCAAAGTACTACCCAGTGCTGTCATAGATAAGGTACAATGATTCCCAGTCCCTACAACACCAAAGCAGCTGCAGGAGTTTTTAGGTATACTGGGATACTGGTGTTCCTTTGTACCTCATTTAGTGCAGCTGCTGAGGCCACTGTACAGACTAACAAAAAAGGGGCAACTATGGGACTGGGGGAGAATGGAACACGAGGCTTTCCAACAGGCAAAACTGGCAGTTAAACAAGCCCAGGCATTGGGTATATGTGATCCTACCCACCCAGCCGAGTTGGATGTTTATGTCACTCAGGATGGCTTTGGCTGGGGCGTGTGGCAATGCCAGAGTTCTGTTTGGACCCCCATTGGTTTCTGGTCTCAGGTCTGGCATGGAGCAGAAGAAAGATACAGTATGATTGAAAAACAGTTACTGGCTGCCTACTCTGCAGTACAGGCAGTTGAGCCTGGAGATCCACTCTGCTGGAGTTTCATAAGCAAGCCCAGGATACGGGTAAGCATCCTTTCTTTTTTACTTTGGTGTAATAACTGTGCTGCCAAGCTCTCTGGTACATCTCATAACTATAACATCTGTACATTCATTGATTGTACACCCAAGAACCCAGGAGCACAGGGAGGGAACCCAACATTCCTAGGGGGACACAGAATTCTGGGTGGGATCCTGGCACCCAAAAAGGGACCAAGGACCTGGAAGGATCCTGTCCTCAATGTCCTCTTCTCCCCACAGCACCCAACTGCCATAAGGGCCCCGCTGCACTCTCTGCATCCCTGACTGTACCTATGGGTTCCGGGAGGGCTGCATGTCCCCCAGTGCCCCCACTGCGGTGACAACAAGAGCTGCGCAGTGCCAGTGGTGGTTGTCTCAGGGCTGTGCTGGGCTGTGGGGACACACCACTACCTGAGCTTTTGCCCAGCCCTGTTCTCTCCAGCACTCTCGTGTGAGTTCTGACTCTCCCAGAAATCTCCTGTTCCCAGGAACCTCCGTTGTTCCCTACGTGATCTCTGATGCTGGGTGATGGGGTGAGTGGCCCTTCTGGGTCCCAGCAGTGCAGCGAGCAGTGCAGTCGGAGCCTTTCTCTCTTTCCCATTTCAGTTTTTAATTGTAACTCTCTTTCTTATTATTATCTTACATTTTTTACAATTTGTAGTCAATTTGTTCTCTCTCCTTATCTTCATTGGGTCATTTTCCTTTCCCTCTTCCCAAAAGGGGCACAAAGGGGCCCCCTTCTCCGGTTGCCCTTCAAACTGTCACCGCCTATTAGCTCTGCAACCAGCAGTGCGCCCCCAGCCACTTCCACAGACACTTGCCTCCTGTGGGCACACAAGGCTCTGAGGCAGAGCTGCTGCACCCCTGTGCATGCACACGTGCTTGTATCCACACACCCACGTGCAAACACGCACATGTGCAAGAACACCTTTAATGAATGCATTGGGGTACAGCTGTAGCCCCATCCTGAGATGTGGGTTGCTGTGGGATTCCTCGTTTGGATGCTGCAGAGTTAACCCAGAGGCGCAGTCTGAGGGACACTCCTCGTGCTCTGGAGATGGAAGATGTGTCAGGAGGGAAGAAAAGACTTTCACAGGCAGCACAGGGGGTGGCGTTCCTGGGCTGGGCGGTGACATGCAGAGCAATGCCCACTGCCCTGGGATCTGTGCGTGTCCCGTTCCGCAGCACTGCGGCACAGCTCACTGAGGACGCTGGGTTCTGAACCAGACCCCCAGATGGTCTCTGAGGGTCCTGGAAAAGTGATGGGGGATCCTGTCAGGGACTGTGGGGTTCTCAGAGATCCCGGTGGTGATCCGAGGGAGTAAGGGAGGTCAGAGGGAGGAAATATGGGGGTATGACCATATGACCCATCACTGTCCACAGCCTCATCTGGGGTTATGGTGCTCACAGGGCTATGGGTCATGTGGAGCCTTGGGGTCACGCCGAGTTATATGGGGTTATGGGGTCATGTGGGGTTATGGATCAGGGCTCCACCTTTGGGCCACAGGGAACCCCAATCCCCTCTCAGGAAGAAATCAATAAATGCATTCCAACACCACCCCACATCCCCCATTCTCACCCCAAACTGCTCACCACATCCCCCTAGATCCCCTACATCCCCATGTCACCGCACCCACAAGTCCCACCTTTACCTCACATGTTGCCTTCTCCTGCACAGCACTCTGCTCCTGCAGGCTGTGGCCCATATCCCCATATCCTCCCCAAATCCTCCCATGTTCCCACATCCGTGCCCTACACCTTCTCCAGCTCTGCATTCCTCTCCTGCAGCAGCACCGTACTGTTTTACGGGATCTGGAGGGAGATGGGGGTGAGGAGGGGCCCCAGATGGACTCTGAGGGTCCTGGGAAAGTGATGGGGATCCTGTCAGGGACTGTGGGGTTCTCAGAGATCCCAGTGGTGATCCGAGGGGGTAAGGGAGGTCAGAGGGAGAAAATATGGGGGTTCAGTGGGAGAAATGGGGGGGGTTTATGAGGAGCACTTTGTGACTATGCATCTTTGTGAGGTTCTAGGCTGACTGTTGGCGAGCTGTACCAGTTCTGAGGATGTTATTAAGGGGCTATGGGGCTCTGTGGGGGGCTGTGGGGTGGCTACAAGGGACTTGGATGGGAATTATTGAGGGGCTATTGGGGCTCTGAGGGAATTCTAGGTGGGCTGTCATGGGAAGGCAAAGGGCAACCTTGCGGACAGCCAGGGGGATGGAAGGGAAATGTACAGGAATGCAAGGGGAATCAGGGCTGAGGCAAGGGAACAGCTAAGGGAAGAAATGGGGAATGTCTCAGTAACTGAATTCTTCTTTCGAATCCATATCTTCTACTTCCCAACTTAGCTGAAAAACTGCCAGAGGAGCTGCAGTACCACTGCCCGTCTCCTGTCTGTCGGAAAGAGCTACACGTTAGTGGGGTGCAATTGTCATTAAAAAGCCAACTCCATAATTGCAGTCACAAAACCATCACCTTCAGTATCTGCTACAGGCAGACGACCATGCCCTTGCACAGGAACCATTCCTACAGAGCAAGGGAAGTCCTTCACTGCCTTAGGATGTGAGTAACACGGAGGAAGGGCCCCAAAGCCTTCAAAACATGCTATCAAGCCACCATCTTTGGAAGCTAAATACACCTTCTACTTCAAGAATTAGCGAGATGAATAAATGCACCTTGCTGCTGGAGAGGGCTGCACTGCATCTCCTGGTGCCATCCTTGGGTTGTCATCACGCTGCCCATCCACAGTGCACTTTGAAGTACAGCAGACTTGCAAGAAAGAAGAGAGAACAAAGAGCTCTGCCTTGCACTTCCTGTTAGAATACAGAGATGAGCTGTACAGCCCTTGCTCTCAGAACACACACCTCTTCTCTTACCAGCTTCTTTCATTCCTGCACAACGCTGTTCAAACCCCTCCTCCATCTCTCCCTTCACAATGCAATGCGCAGCCTCTCCCCAGCGACGAGCTCTGGGCTGTTTAATGCCTGTGCCATCATCAGGACCTGCAGAACAAACCTTGCAGTTAAGAGGTTGGATTAGACAAGCGCTCTGTCTAGCAAAATTCACCATCTTAAACACTTCCAATAAGAGACTTCTTGAAAGCCCCGAATCTGTGTGACACATCAGGAGATGCTGAACTGAACCCACAGCCTTCTCGAAAATGGAAGGGCTCTTCAGAACCGGCTGGAGGGGGAGCAAAGACGCACGGAGGTCTGACACCTTTGAACAAAAGCAGGGCCACAAACACTGAGAAATACAAACACGGGGACATTCTGCATGCACACAGATCAAATGGCATTACAGATCAACAACGGTTTACCTCCTCTGCACCGACAGGCTCTGCAATGCCCCAAGACATCTGTCAGTGGCAGTCTGTGAGGAACGGCCCTGCAGAACACGCAGAGTCATGCAGGGTCTTCTCTCCCTGCTCCTCCAGACACCGCATTCCTTCCTCTAGCACGCAGAGCTCAGCTGGTGCTGCTGTGGTAAGTGCTTCCCATGTCTGCCCAGGCTAAAGCCATCAGACAACGTTAGCGGATGCCTGGTGCTCAGGTACAAGCAGAACTGCTGATGGAAAATCACCGCCAAAGCACAGACTGAATCGCTGGTACCTTGCAGTGAGGAAAGGCTGAGATGCACAATGACCTCACCTGCTTGCTTGTTGGAAGTGGAGGTTCAGCAGCATCTCCACTCGTGATTAAATCCTCTAAAAACCTTCTTTCTTCTTGATCAGGAGACTGGATACTGAAAACTTCTCCAAAGTCATTATTAAACAATATCTGTACCTAAAGTACAAGAAGAAAACATGTTTAAGATTTAAGACCACAAAACAATCATATTCTATTCCAGTACAACTTCAATTCTGATTTAAGTTTCATGACTTGCATTTCACCCACCCTGCCATAGAAGAGGGAAAGGGAGGGTGGGAAGGAAGGGGGGGAAGGGAAGCATTCTAGCCCCATATTGAGTAAGGGAAGGACAAGATAAGGATTAACTCTTGTTTAGGAATGTAGGTACCCCGATGTGTGGTCAGATAAAAAGGGAATCTGGAAATCTGTTGAATAAAGGAATGGGTCAGGGTTTCGGAACTTCTGTCGAGACAAGTGTCTTCTCCGCAAAAAAACCCCACTGCTCATGGCAGGACGTGTGTTGATAAGACAGGAATGTAAGAATATGCATGTGAATTCCAGATTTGGTATTCGTTCGGCCCTATATTTTACCAAGCTTCTTCCTTACGGTGTGCAAGTTTGGAGAGCTATCCCCGCACCCCAGCTTGGGCCAAATGCTGAATAAAACCCACCTGTTTAAACCTAACTCTGGTTATAGAGTTTGATTCCGCAAACAATTTGGCACCCCGATGGGACAACTCTGTTTCGGCGCAGGACCGTTGAGGAGGGGGACCCTTGGCGCGCCCTGAGAGTTCTTGGAAGGACCCCCTTTCTCATCCATCACGCGGGGATGACAAGACCATCTGGGGCAGCGGCCAGGTACGTTTAAAAGGGAAGGCCCGTAAGGCGTACGGGGAGCAGGGGGGGGAAACCCCGTAAGACGTGCGGGGACGCCCCCCCCGGGGGGTTTTACCCTGGGATGGACTAGTCCCAGAGGTCGGGCGGGAAGGTAATTACCAGAGGGGCAACTATCGTGAAAGCACTATACTGATTCCGGGTTTGGGGTTCGAGCCCACCTCTGGCTAGCCTTGGAAGCAGACTAACGCTTGGGAAGTAATCACGAGTTCATAAAACAACTGGAACCACGCTAATCAAGATTTGGGGTTAGGTCCCACCCGGGGTTACGAGGGTAAAAGTGCTGATACTTGCCAAATGATAACCACTCATTGTAGCCGCGGGGTGGAGGAATGGAATTTGGGGGCAGTTGTTATCCTTCTGTAAATTCAAGTACTGTGGGTATTTGAAAAACTGTTATTGATATTTTGGGGAAATTCCTTTAAAACATACAACTGAGGTGGTACCTGAGCTAGCAACCTAAGTGTCGGAATGAGTGTGGTGTGATTGAGACGTAGCTAAGCCCCGGGGTGAAAGTGGAGGGGTCCCGATCCGCGGTTTCTTCTCCCCCGAGGGAAACGGCCGGAGCGGACGAAGCGGAAGTTGTTAAATGTCTTGTTTGTCTACCCATTTTCTTTGTATGAATTGTTTTTGAAAAATTGGAAAAAGGGATCCAAACAATTTTGTGGAAGGCAAATGAGCATTTTGGAGTGGGATGAAATGGAAATACAATGTCTGAGCTCCGGGCGGGCCAGAGGAAAGGTGTATTTCCCCAAACAAAGTGGTTGCCCGATTATGTAATACTCTGTTTGCTGTAAAGAGACTATCGAGGGATTGGGGGTTTCGTGCCCGGGTGTGAAACGAGTGGTGGAAACATTCTGGGGATTGTTTTTGGGAAATTTTGAGTACTGGAGTTTACTTGTGGAAAAATTGGGCAAAACAAACCATGAGACAAATGAGGGAGGGTCACGGGAAAGGAAATACCTAAAAGAAACCCCTTGGATGTATTCTGGCAATTGGCGGGTATTGCAGGGGGCCTGGGGGGGGGCACCGTAGAAAACTCTGATAAAATATTTATCAGGGTGGTTAAGTATAAATTGGATGATGGGGAAAAGTGGCCCCCTAAACGGGACGTTGATTTTTTTACCCTCAGGATCATCCAATGGCAAGGAGAAATGGGGGGGAGGGGCACCACAAGATCCTCTATTAAATGGGAATAAATCAAACTCATTTTGTAATATTGTTTTGTTTGAAGGGGAGTGTGAGGGAGGTGGGGGTCAATCATGCTGTTTCGTGGTGAGGTGTTTATAACCAAATGACACAGACTGTTTAAGGGAATTAAGGTATTAAGGGTATTTATGGAAACTGAAGAAACTGGTATGGTTAATTTGTCTTTCGAAGGAATAGAAAAACGTTTTTGATGGTATAAGAAAGGGAATTGTTTAATGGGTAGAATTGAGTGTAACTGCAAGTTAACTGAGGGTAACAAAGGAAAAAGGGTTAAAGAAAAGTGAGTTAATCCTTGTGCGTGAGAGCAACCCCCCGCACCGTTCCCCCGCGAGCAGTACTGGTGTGAAGAGAGCCCGGGCGGAGACTGCGACTTGTGAAGGGGGAGTGAAACCTTGAAAAGTCTAGGAAACCCAAATCCCCAGTGTTAGCGCCGGAAGCCTCTGGAGAGGAGGAGGAAAAACGAAAATGATTAATGTTTATGTAATGATAGAGTTTGGAAAGTGAAAAGTTTTTGGGAAGGAACAGGCTGAGGAAAGCAAGGATGAGCGGTGTGACAGGGATGTAAGGTGAGCGATATGAGGGACAAACAAACAAAACAAAAAACTGATTGAAAACAGAGATAGTAAAAGAAAAATTGGGAAAACAGCACTGTTATGTCACCACTAGAGGGAGGGCGTAGGACCGGGATCCCTCAGAGAGAGGGGGAAGGGGGGGCTGGAAGAGCCCAGGGGGGCTCCGCCCCACCTGCAAGAAAGTTTTGTGAATTACTGGAAAGAGGGGAACCGCTCTGTTGCAAAAATGAAGGATGGGAATTTGGGAAGTTCCCCAGCAATCCCTGGTTAAATTACAGTAGGGAAGCGAATAAAGAGGTAAAGAGATTAAATTCAGTAGGAAAATTGGGAAAGTGTCAAGCAAGACCAATTAAATGGAAAAATTTTAAGTTGAGGAAAAACAATGTTGTACCAATAGAAGTTAGGGGTAAATCCTAAATCAGGTATACACAGGATTGGCAGGCATCAGGAATGCCGGCAGGCCAAAAATGCCCCCAATAAAAAGTTAAGTTTAAAGACGGGAGCCAGCCCAACCAGGGTAAAGCAGTCCCTTTGGGGATACAAGACGTAGGAGGATAAAAGAAATAATAAATTAATTGGATAAAATCCAAATAACACCTCGATTTCAAAGAAAAAATTGAATGGCAAAGAGTTATAGTTTTGGTACAAAAGATTTGAGGGCAATTAAAGAAATGTTTAAATATACAACCCATGGTAATATCTTTTTAACCAATTTTAAGGAATAAGTAGGTGGGGTTTACCGTTCTGGATTTGAATACAACCTTTTTCTGCCGGGGTTTTTCCAAAGAAAGCACGTATGTGGATACTACAGTAACAAAGGAGGACTGGTACAGGGACTGTGATTTGCTGAATTTCTTGACTTAAAAATGGTATCAATTTCTCAACAAAAGCATAAATGATAAAAAGAGAAGGAAGCAGTTTTAACACCCAGAACACCAACGCAGAGCTACCTCCAACCAGAGGTACTCATGGAGACTTCTATGCCCATTGGTCAGCCTCAAAACCATTGGACAACGCTGAGGACGGAAACGCTTTGTAGACAAGGAAACTTAAGGGCAGGCATGCAGAATGCTCTGACGAGGTAATTAACAAAAACCATTCCTTGGGACTTCTGCTCAAAGGCTGAAATAACGCCTTGACAGAACAAATAAAAAAAATTCCATGATGGAAAATCTACTTGAAGGACAAGAAGAGGACACGTACGGCAATGGGAACAGAGGGGATCAGGTGGCAAAACAGGCAGCTGAAGGAAAAGAAATTGGTGAACGGCTTAATTCCAGACGGTAAAACTTAAGATATTTGAACTTAATCAGAACCTATAAGGTATTGTGAGAGGAAGGAATTTTGATTTAAAAGGGAAGAGAGCAAGCTGACAGGGGGGCATACCCAGATGGACACATTGTTTTCCCTTTTTTTTCTAAGGGAACAATAAAACAATGGGGGTACAGACTCAGAAAGTAACTTACATCCTAGTACCAGGAACAGGGTACAAGTGGGGTTGTTGGGAAGGGGAATCCTTTAGGACAACAATTGTAAATGCAGAATGCCAGGAAAAAAGGGTTTGGTTATGCTAGTTCTAACAAATACCCTTTTTCAGGGTGGGCCAGAAGCATTCCCTTCAGGCCAATAAAAACCAAAGAAATAACCAAGTATTGTTGCAGGAGATTATACCAAGGTTTGGAGTCCTGCAACAATCCCTTCAACAGGAAATCCTTTATTGCGAGATTGTCCAAAAGGGTCAGAAGCATTGGGAATAAAATTGGAATTAAAACGGCCCAGGAGGCTGGACTACCTGGCCCAGTTGTTGGCCTTTGGTCCCTTAGACCTAGAGCCAAAGAGGGGTTAAGCTTTCAAATACTTACAAAAGCCTTATGTTGTACAAACAAATCTCTACCCAGGTAGGGATGAAATACTGGCATTGGGTAAGTCTAAATAAACAGTTTCAGGAAATAGGGAAAATGGTTTAGGAACTGAGCCCAAGGCCTTGACGGCTTGATCCCTCAAATACATGGGAACTGAAGCCAGCTGGACCCTTAAAATTTGAATCCAAAGACAAATATGGGCTCTTATAATTGTTAGAAATGTTTTTTGATTAAGGCAGCACTGATTAAATGCTTATATTCTTGTGGAAAACTATTGGCAAAGTATCTTATACAGTAAGTTGGTATTTGGGCCTGTATAAGGTGTATTTTGTATATTTGTCTACCTTGCAAGAAGATCCTGCCAAGACAAACCAGAGAACAAGGCATGGCTGCCCGAGGAAACCCGAAAAGATGGTCCGACCACAGGGGGCCGAGGAAAAGGACCCCTCCGCAACAATTAAAGAAAAATGTATAAAAACTATGCGGTAATTAACCTTATAAATTGCTTTAGCCTGGGAAGGTAATAGCTACTCGGGCATGGTCCAAAATTTTAACCTAATAAATTGTGGGTATGTACAGCCCTCCCAGAGCAGGGGGGGTGCCAGTTTATGGGGTGTGTGCTTAATTGGACAATTCCAATTTGTTGAACATGCACTACAGAAGATACTTGGTAAACCAGACCATGGTGAAGGGAAATTCACAGGGATCTGAGGCACCCGGAGACGGTGAGAAGAGTACTAAATCCTTGGGAAAAAAAAAAAAAACTTCGGGTTCCACGCTTTGTGAGATGGCTCATGCTCTCTTGGAGTAAGTGAGCTGGAGAAAAGCAATTGTTAATTTTTGGCCACTCTAGAGATAATAGAGAACGAACCGTGATGCAATCAAAGCATTACAAGTTGAGATTCAGTGCTTAGTAAGGTTGCATTACAAATGAATGGCTTGGATCTCCAACAGCCAAAAGAGGGAGGGGGTTTGTGGATAATTAATCAGAGTTGCGTGCTTAGTAGATAAGAGTCAAAAGGAAGAGACTGTCTACATGCAAATGGGAGCACACAAATTACCTTCATCAGAAACGGGGTGAACCTCATTGGATTCACAGATTGTGGGAAAAAACTTACCAGCTGGTTACCTAATTTTAACATGGCTAAAGAACTCTTTGTGGCTTGATTGTTATAATCACTTGCTCATTTTTATGTGGTTGCGATGAGATGTCATTATGGATATGGGAAAATTTCTGGGAATAGTTTGGGAGTGGAAAAAGCACAAGCAGGCAGAAAGGGAAAGTGGGAGTTTTTCAAAAATTCCCTTTTTACCGAATAGAGCAATTTTAGCAAAAGATTTGCTAATCAAGAAAGGGGGGAATTGAGTAGGGAAGGACAAGATAAGGTTAATTTGTTTAGGAAGTAGGAAGCCGAGTGTGGTCAGATAAGAAAGGGCATCTGGCAACTCTGTTGACTAAGGAAGGGTCAGGGTCGATTACTTCTGTCAGAAACAATGTGTCTTTCTTCCCATCAAAAAAACCCCACTGCTCAGGCGGACGTGTTTGATAAGACAGGAATTAATGAATAGCTGTGAATTCACTGATTGTTTTGTTCGGCCTATACTGTACCAACTCTTCTTAGGGGTGCAAGTTTGGAGGACATCCCCCTTGCACCCAGCTTGGCGCCAATGCAATAAAACCTACCTGCTTTATAACCTAACTCTGGGTTATAGAGTTTGATTCCGCAAATCAATATCACCCTATGGCCCCACAGTCACTTATAAAACCATATCCCCCATACACCTCCTATAGGCCTTATCTCCCTATATTCCCCCATCGCCCCCCTCAGCCCCTCTATGTCCCACCCAGAACCCCCCATAGCACAACATCCCTCTATATAGACCCTCCCCAGCCCCCTATCACCCTATACCCTCCCACAGCCCGCCACAACCCCTTATAGCCCCTATAGCCCCATATCCCTCTATACCCCTTCTATAGTCCCCCACAGCTTTCTATAGCCACAAATCTCCCCTATAGCCCCCCAGCGCCCTATAGCCCCCCAGCGCCCTATAACTCCCACACAGCTCTATATCCCTCTACAGCCCCCCTAAAGCCCCCTATAGTCCCACATCCCTCCCGATAGCCCCCCCCACAGCCCCATATTCCCCTATATTCCACTCACAGCTACCTATATACACATATCCCCTGATATCCCCCCACAGCCCCCTATGGCCCCACATCCCCCAATATCCCCCCATATCCCCCCATAGCCCCTAAACTCCCATATCCCCACTGTATCTCCCCTCCTGCCCCCTATACCCACAGTCCACCTCAGCCCCAGCGGGCACCGGGAGCAGTGCTGAAGGGCTTGGGGGGGCACGGCCCGGATGCGGGCAGCAGTGCTGCGGCTGTGGGGGCCCCAAGTCCTTCAGCCGTCCCAAATCCCCGCATCTCACGGCGGAGGGGAGGGTGGGGCGGTTTGGGCTGTGCACAGTTCCTCTCCCCGTCCCCATTCCGGAGCCATTCTCTCACACACCTTCGGCACTGCTGTCCTCAGTACCGCTCCCGTCGTACCACGGTTCCATCTCAGTGCTGCCTGGACAGCTCCAGCGCACAGCGGCGGTGCTGTTCGGGGTGACCCGGGCTGAAGGACCAGCACAGTCTGAGGGGAGAGTCAGGCGGCCCTGAGCTGGCTGCCAACAGCCGCTCCCATGCACTGCATCTCAGACAATTGGAGCTGGCAGCAGTGACACTGACCAATGAGAGGCATGAACAGGCCAGAACTGCTGCTCACCAATGAAAGGCTGGGACAGACCAGAACTGCCCCTGACCATTGAGAGGCCAGAGGCGGGGCAGAGCGGCACTGAGGGGGGGCTCAGGTTGATCCCTATTGCTATATGGGATGGGATAAGACACCAAGTTGGGAGGTGGTGTTGATCTGCCTGAGGGTAGGGAGGCCCTTCAGAGGGATCTAGATAAGCTGGAACGCTGGGCTGAGGTGAATAGGATGAGGTTCAACAAGGCCAAGTGTCGGGTCCTGCACTTTGGCCACAACAACCCCATGCAGCGCTATAGGCTTGGGGACAAGTGGCTGGATGATTGTGAAGAGGAAGGGGATCTGGGGGTGTTGGTTGATGCTCGGCTGAACATGAGCTGACAGTGTGCCCAGGTGGCCAAGAGGGCCAACGCCATCCTGGCCTGCATTAGAAATAGTGTGGCCAGCAGGAGCAGGGAGGTAATCATCCCCCTGTACTCAGCTCTGGTGAGGCTGCACCTCGAGTATTGTGTTCAGTTTTGGGCCCTGGAGCATGTCCAGAGAAGGGCAACGAAACTGGTGAGGGGTCTGGAGCACAAGTGTTATGAGGATCGGCTGAGGGAGCTGGGATTGTTCAGTCTGGAGAAGAGGAGGCTCAGGGGAGACCTCATTGCACTCTACAACTTCCTGAAGGGAGGTTGTGGTGAAGAGGGGTTTGGCCTCTTCTCCCATTCAACAAACAGGACCCGAGGAAATGGCCGCAAGTTGTACCAGAGGAGGTCTAGGTTAGACATGAGGAAAAACTTTTTCTCTCAGAGAGTGGTCAGGCGCTGGAATGGCCTGCTCAGGGAGGTGGCGGAGTCACCGTCCCTGGCAGTGTTCAAGAGGCATCTGGATGAGGAGCTACAAGATATGGTTTAGTTTGTGGTACCAATGGTAATGAGAAGACGGTTGGACTAGATGATTGTCACGGAGTTAACTAGATCAATTTATGCCCGTGACAGGAATTGGGACGAGAAGCACAACCCATAATCACTCATCCCAACAGGGACAAGACAGTAGCCACCTTGCTCAGGATGAGCTCTGAATTGAGTGAAAAATCTTTTCCTTATCTTCAGGTGGAATGTCTCCAGTTTCACCAATCACTTTCATCCTCCCACTGTGCACAACAGCACAGAGCCTGGCTCTGCATTCTCCATGATCGCCTTACAGGCTGCAGTGGTGTGCCCTCAGCCTTTCCTGGCTGCTCTGCCAGGGCACATGGCTTCCTCCTGCCCGGCTCCTTGTGCATCCAGACCACCTGCTTCCACCTCCTGATGGCCGTGCTGGGTTTCCCATCTGTGGCCTATCACTGCACTGTCCCAACCCCACACTTGACCCAGCCATACCTGCACTGCACAGGACAGGTGTGTTTGGGATGGGGAAAGAGTTCCACAGCACAAGTACCCATGGCAGCTCTCAGTGCAACATGCTCCCCAGCATTCCTGCTTTGCAGCCCCAGTACTGACCCAGCCGTGTCCCACACAAGGGTCTGCAGACAGCACTGCTCTAGCACCAGGAGCATGGAGATGGCTTCAGGAAAAAGCTCTGCCATAAAAGATGCAGTCAGTGCTGGAAATGGCTGATGTGAGAATAGCACTGCAAAGACCACCTCTTGCTGCTGTCCATGGCCACTGCACCTGGGAAACAGTGGCCCCATCTCAAACGCAGATGGAAGGATGGAACCACTGGGCAGTGAGGGGCAGCCCCATGGACACCGAGGCTGCTGCTCCGTGTTGCAGCTGGGCTCCTGGACCCTGCACTACTCCTGCATACATGAGTTGCTCCTCCAGTTTCAGAGATGGTAAAACATGGGAACAGAGACAAATGAATTTCTGCTGGCTTCCTTATTGTATTTATCAACAGAGCACCCTGTTCTACAGGTACATGAGATGAGTGTGTCAAAACACTATAAAAATGTTGCTTTCCAAGAACAGCACTTTTAAAATTCAAGTCGTACCTGCGAAAATAATAGCAAAGAAAAATAATAACAAGATATTGTCCTAAGATATTGTCCCCAGGGACAGCAGAGAGCTCATCACGGAGGCACAGGCTGCCACCAGGACCCCCACTGACCCCTTCTGGGGGCTTCCACCATGCCCTGGGTTCCTGCCTGAGCTGCAGTGTTGGTTGTTGTGGCTGCGCCCCGTCATGCCACCAGCAAGTGCCCAGCTCAGTCCACAGCTGACCACCCTGGCTGTCACCACACCTCCCTCATCCCAAACCACACAGCCCATCGAGGAGGTGCAACAAAGGCAGCCCCAGGAGGTTCAGGCTCACTCACCACCGTCACTGGGCTCTGTCCCCTGTCAGGTGGCAGAACAGAACAACAGAGGCAGCAACAAGTGGGCCAAGCACCCTGTGCCTGCTGGCACCCCCCAGAAAGGGGAGAGCTCCCAGCAGGAGCAGCCCACCAGCAGTGCTCCAGTCAAGAAAAGGAAGCTGCCACCACACAGGGAGAAAAGGCTGCAGACACCCACACCAAGTGAAGCTGTCTGGGACCAGTGCAGGAGCCAGCAGCAGCGGGCAAGCGGGCACTGCCAGCGAGCTGCACACGCACTTGTGTGAATCCATCCAGGCTGTGCATCCACTGGGGCAGAGAGTGACTGTGATGGGGCTGGTGCTCCCCCCCTGTGCAGCCCCAGCCCACACCCAGTGCTGGGTCTGCTGCCCTCCAGCACCAAGACAGCGGCACAGACAAGGCAGCACCGGCACCTCCAAGCAGCACGGTGCAAGAGGAGGACGCTGCCAAGAAGATGGCACTGAGCTGCCTGCGCTTGTCCCCACTGAGGAGCTCACCACTGCGGAGGGACCCACCATCACAGCTGCACCAGCAGCAGCCTCGGTCACAGTGCCCCATGCACTTCATGCCCTGCATGAGGCCCCAGGTGGGTGGCAGTGCAGCACCCACAGTGCTGGAGGAGTCGCTGCCCATCAAATCTGAGCAGCAGCCTGAGCAGGAGCGCGTGAAGAAGCTGGCCCAAGAAGACCGGCAGTGAGTGGCCCACAAGATGAAGATCGGCCCCGTGCAGTTCCTGGTGCAGTGGGAGATAGACATGGCCATAGCCGACAAGTACGGCTACCCATAACCCTGTGCTCCTCACCAGCCCCGCAGCACCAGGCAGCAGAGGCAGAATTCCAGGGGTGCCACCAGCAGCCCCATCCCTCACCTCCAGAACCGAGCTGTCCTCCAAAGTCATCATTGCAGTGGGATGGGACATTGTCTGCATGCTCAACTTGTTGTGGGATGGGAATTTTAGGAATATTGTCATTTCTGTTACTCGTTGTTTTCTATGATAGGTTATTAAATGCTTTGCATTTCCTTTGCTATATCCCTCTGTCTGCAGTCATTTGTGCCATGTCACAGTCCCCCCAGCTCCCCATGCCCACCGGGCAGGATGGGGCACCACAGATGGCCATGTCCCTCAGCTGCCACCACCAGCCCCAGCCCTCCTCTCTCCCTGCAATGCTTTGTGCAGTGGGATGCAGAGGGTGTTTCACACAGCTCTCCTGTGCTGCCCGTGCTGGTACCATGAATTGCTGTGGGGATGGGCAGCAGGCAGGGCACGGGCGGATGAAGGGGAATCGCATTGGGTCACTGTGGCCAGAAGATACTCCAGCAGTGGCAGCAGGAGCAGTTCCCATACTGGGGGAAAGCAGGGGCATCTGGGCCTGCTGTGAAGATATACAGACAGGCATAAAGGTACCTCATGTCATGGCTCTTTTGCCCCCACATTGTTTGGGTCCTGGCAGTTTTGTCTTCAGACAGGGACTCAGCCAAGTCTGTACATCCAGAGCAGGATTTTCCAGTTGGCAGCCAGTCATGAGTGGTGGCCCCCAGGGTTCAGTACTGGGGCCACTCCTATTTAACACCTTTATCAATGATCTTGACCAGGGGATTGAGTGCACCCTCAGAAAGTTTGCAGACGACACCAAGTTGGGAGAGAGTGCTGATCTGCCAACCTGGGCAATTCTATGATTCTATGGTTCTACAATCCCATATCCATTCGAAGTCCATCCCATATCCAGAGCCCATCCCATATATATTCCATTTCCCAATATCCCATCCCGTATCCATCCCATATCCATATCCCCACACCCCACATCCCAATCCCACATCCTATATTCCACATCCCAATCCCAATTCCAAATCTCGTACCCAGCCCTTCATCCCAATCCCATCTCCCAAATCCCAATCCTGATGCCAATCCCAATCCCACATCATAGAATCATAGAATCATAGAATCACAAGGTTGGAAACGACCTGTAAGATCATTGTCATGGTTTTATGTTTTTTTGATTTTCAGTATTCCACATCAAAATATCATGTACTGGAATTAAAGTGTTAATGCTCCAATTCTAGGTACCTATCCCTATACATTACGGAAGTCATGGGATCTGGCCCTTCCGGGGGGGCGGTCTCTTACTGCCTAGCAGTGGGTGCTGGAGGGTGCTTTCCTAGCCATTCCAAGCTTTTCAGGTTTGACTCGGTCTCGGGAACTCTCTCTCTCCTATCTTATTTGATTTATTGCTCTCAATTTCAATTAGATTGTATTATATTGTGTTATCTTGCATTCCGATATTATAGTTAGTAAAATAAGTTTTCCTCCATAGGTTGTTGCCGCTGTTTTTTTTTTTTCCTCCCTTCCTTCCTTCCCATTTTGTGGGGCCAGGGGGGGTAGGGGGGCAGGGGCCTACTGCCCCCTGTCACGGGCATAGATTGATCTAGTTAACTCCGTGACAGATTTGGACAGTAGTGGGGGACTGCGTAAAGGGTGTATTACTTGCGAATGGGGATGGTGAGTTAGGGGATGAAGGGTAAACATGGGCTGGCTGTAAAGGAAGCCAAGAATGTAGCAAGCAGGATGAGATAATAAGATGAAGAATACAAGATGTAAAGGGTCCATAACATCACTTGGTTTTGCTAACTCGAAAGAAATTCGCAAAAAGCATTGCTTAATTTAACCTCTTGCTAGCTCAAGGGGAACTTATTGCTCAACCTTTTGCTAGCCCAGACACATTCTCAAAAGGGAGCCTTCTCCAGTCATCAGGAAAGGGCCCCTAAGAAAGCAAGGGGGAGGAAAGATAGGCAGAATTAGAAATTGCTGAGGTATGCAGGGCGGGAGAAGAGCTCAAAACTGGGACAAAGGTCGGAAGGACATGGTGAGGAAGACGTCTGACTTCATCCCGGAACGACCACCAGAGGGGAAGGAAGACGTCAAGCCTTCATCCAATGGAAGCTACTGCGCATGCACTGGGGAGGGGGACAGTATGTAAATGAATTCCCGGAAAAGTAATGAATATCTTGATGGGTCTTGGGTAACACTTCTGAATATGTATGGATTGGCTTATAAATGTATTGGGACCCTATTCTTTGGTGTGCAAGCTACGAGGAGTGATCCCCCTTGCACCCGGCGTGTGGCGCAGCGCTGAAATAAAGACCTACCTGCTCTTATAACCTTACGTGGGTTTGAGAGTTTGATTCTGCAAATCAATGGGATGGGACATTGAAAGTGAGAATAGCCGTCATCTGCAGAGATCTCGGGAAACCCGATATCCCAGTGTAAGCACTGGAAGCCTGGGGAGGGGAGGGGGTGAAACAGAAATTACTAACATTATATTTCAGTAATGATGAAAGTCTGGAAAGTGAAAAGGGTTTGGGAAAAACACAGGCTGAAGAAGTCAAAGTTGAGCAAGGTGTAACAGGGATGTCCTTACCTAGAAGAAGAGGTAAGGGGAAGCCTGGAAGGGCTCAGGAAGAGTTCCACCCCCACTGGACCGAAAGCAGCTGGGGAAGCAGGGTAAAGATGCTTATTTTCTGATATGGGTGCCTCTTACTGTGTGCTACATCAAGAATTATTACCCGTAGATGATTTTTGTAATAGTTGTAGGAGCTACTGGCAAGAGAAGTTTACTTTTTGGGGGACCAATTAAATACAGGCTAGGAGAACAAGTAGGATTATATAAATGCCAGGTTCTCCAAAACCATTACTTGGGAATGACGTATTAGAACAGTTGAATGTAGAGATTAAATTCAGTAGAGAAAATTGGAGCTAAGTGTCAAGCAAGACCAATTGATGGAAAATTTTAAGTCTGGCTTTAACACAAACTGGGAAAAGCAATGTTGTACCCCCAGAAGTTAGGTAAATCCTAAATCAGGTATACACAGGATTACAGGCATCAGGAACGCCTGGCAGAGCCAAAAATGCAGCCCAATAAAAGTTAAGTTAAAGACAGGAGCCAACCCAACCAGGGTAAAGCAATGCCCTTTGAGGATACAAGATTGTAGGAGGATAAAAGAAATAATAAATAACTTCTTGAATTTTGGATTATTAATTGGATAGAAATCCAAATACAATACCCCAATCTTGCAAATGAAAAATTGGATGGCAAGAGCTATAGTTTGGCACAAGATTTGAGGGCAATTAATAGAAATGTTGAATATATACAACCCATGGTGTATATCTTTATTAACCATGTTAATGAATAAGTAGGTGGGGTTTACCATTCTGGATTTGAAGTACACCTTTTTCTGCCTGGTTTTGCCAAAGAAAGTCTAAAACTATTTGCCCTTGAATAGGAAAACTCCAATACGGGAAGAAGGAAAAAATAATAAATTAAAAAAAAAAAAATTCGTAACCTGGACAGTGTTTAACCCCAGGGGTTTGGAACAGCCCAGTGATTTTTGAGAACGGTCAACTCATGAGCCTGAGACTTGGGGTTCCTCCATCTCACAGTGGAACTTTACTGGCAGTACGTGGATGCTAGTAACAAAGGAGGACTGTTGTACAGTGGACTGTGAGTTTTGCTGATTTCTTGGTTTAAATGGCTATCAGTTTCTCAACGAAAGCACAACGATTCAAAGAGAAGGAAGCAATTGGCTGGAACACCCAGAACACCAACGCAGAGCTACCTCCAAACCAGCAGTGTGCAACTGCATGGAGACTGTCTATGCCAGTTGGTCAGACCTACAGGAGGAACCGCTGGACAATGCTGAGGATTCCTGGATTCATCGACGGAAGCAGTTTTGTGAGACAAGGAAACTGTAAGGCCAGATATGCAGTAACTGCTACTGACAAGGTAATTGAAGCAAAACCATTACCTGTGGGGACTTCTGCTCAGAAGGCTGAAATAACTGCCTTGACAAGAACCTTAAATATATGGGTAGATGCTAAATATGCTTTTGGAGTGGTACCCACTCATGGTATCATCTGGAAAGAGCGAGGTTTGCTTACACACATGGAAAACAAAGTCAGCATGATGAAAATCTACCAAAGAGCGGCGTGGCTGTTATACATTGCAAAGGACATCAGAAGAGTGACACTGTACAGGAAACCGGGAATATGATGGTGGATCAGGTGGCAAAACAGGCAGCTGAAGGAAAAGAAATTGGTGAACTGGCTTTAATTCCAGACGGTAAACTTAAAATATCTGAACCTTAATCAGAACCTATAAGGTATTGTAGAGAAGATAGGAATTTATTGATACAAAGGAGAAGAGAGCAAGCTGACAGGTGGGTGCATACCCAGATGGACACATTGTTGTGCCCTTTAGTATTTTATAGAAATTGGTTCTAAGGGAACATAATAAAACATATGGGGGGTACAGATACCAGAAAGTAACTGTACAATCCTAGTACCAGGAACAGGGTACAAGTGGGGCTTGCTGGGAAAGGGAACCTTCCAGGGCAACAATCGCAAATTGATTTTTTTTTCAGAACTGCCAGGAAAAAGGAGGGTTTTGGTACATGCTAGTTCTAACCAATACCCTTTCAGGGTGGCCGGAAGCATTCCCTTGCAGGACCAATAAAGCCAAAGAAATAACCAAGGTATTGTTGCAGGAGATTATACCAAGGTTTGGGTGTCCTGCAACAATACCCTTCAAACCAGGAAACACCCAATATGGTGTTTCGGGCAGTAGCATGGGGTACTGCACATGTTTCAAGCCACCCAGTGGTTGCCTCTACCACAGTAAGCATATAACACTTACCACTGCGAGAACGTGGCAAGGTGATATAATCAACCTGCCATGCCTCCCCATATCTATACTTTTGCCATCGCCCTTCACCCCAGAGAGGTTTCATCCTCTTGGCTTGTTTAATTGTGGCGCATGTGTCACAGTCATGGATAACCTGTGCAATAGCATCCATAGTTAAGTCCACCCCTCGGTCTCTAGCCCATTTGTAGGTTGCATCTCTTCCTTGATGGCCCGAGGTCTCATGGGCCCACCGAGCTAGAAATAATTCACGCTTGTTCTGCCAGTCCAAGTCTATTTGAGCCACCTCAATTCTGGCAGCTCAATCTACCTGGTGGTTATTTTGCTGTTCTTCAGTAGCCCGACTCTTGGGCACATGAGCATCTACATGGCGCACGTTTACAACAATATTCTTTATTCAGGCAGCAATATCTTTCCACAGTTCAGCAGCCCAAATAGGTTTCCCCTTCCTTTGCCAGTTGCCCTGCTCCCCTGCTTAACCACCCCCCATAAGCCTTTTCCACCATCCATGATTCAGTGTAAAGAAAACATTGGCCCACCTCCTCCCGGTTCAGGCAAAACATCTAAGGCCAGGTTGGACAGCCTTTACCTCTGAGAAACTGGCGGATTCTCCTTTCCCTTTAGTGGCCTCTGCCAACTTGTTTTGTGGGGCTTCCACACAGCAGCCTTTCCGCTTTCGATGCTTTCCCACAATTCGGCAGGACCCATCAGTGAAAAGGGCATATTTCTTTTCATTTTTGGTAATTTAATTTAGGGTGGGCCTCTTTAGTGCATAACCTCCTTCCTGCGGTGATTTCCAAACTTTTCCTTCGGGGCCAGTCCTGACACCTTCCAGGTTCCTGGACGGCTGGGGTTCCCCATCCCAGCTTCGCCTGGTAAATTAACCAAACCCACTTATTCCAAGTTGGCACAGTTGCTGAAGGGTGGAAGGGAAGCTTTCCCTTTAAACAAATCCAGTTCAGCACGGCAAGTCGAGGGTGCCAGAAGGGCTGGTTTTCATCCCGCCTATTCGGAAGCAGCCCAACCCCCATACGCAGCTAAGATCTCCTTTTCAGTTTGGAGTGTAAGACTCTTTTTCCTTACCCCCTGTGGCCGACTCCCCAAAACCCAGGGATCAACCTCGGGCCTCTCCTGGGCCTTTGCCACAAACCCCAAGTGGGGCCCTTTCTCTCCAACCGCAGTGTAGGGTGTTCTTTACATCCTCTCCCATCCGTATGGCCCCAGGGCCACGGACAGGCTATCTCTTGCTTAATCTGCCTCAAAAGCCGCTGCTGCCAGGGCCCCATGAAACTCAATTCTTTCATTCGTTCACATGATAAAAGGGGGCTTACAGTGGGTTAAGGTTTGGAAACATTGCATTCTCCCAAAAACGGCTACGCCCATAAACGATTTTGTTCTTTCTTTTATGGGTGGGAGAAAAAACCCCCGGGCTGTTTTGTCATCACATCTTGTCGGGAATGTGACCGCCCATCTTGCCACTTTAATTCCTAAAAACTGAATTTCCGGGCAGGTCCCTTTCAACTTTGCTTCGCTTAAAGCGAAACCAGCACGCCGAAGGTCTGGATTATTTGTTCCCTTTCCCCAAAAATTTCCTTTGGCTGTGGTTTGGCCCCACACAAGGAAATGTCATCAATGTACTGTAATGTTCGGAGCCCCCTTTCCAGTGCAGCTGGATCAATCAATTGGCAAATGGGGGCTTTTTCCACCCCTGGGGCAACAATTCCAGGTAAACTGGAATCCCCTTCCAGGTGAAAGCAAACTGTGGGCCTTCTTGTTTGGTAAAAGAAATGGAGAAAAACCTTTAGCAATGACAATTGTAGCATACTATTTGGCTGCTTTTGACTCCAGTTCCTATTGGAGTTCTAGCATGTCCGGCACAGCAGCCTCAGTGGTGGTGTGACTTCATTCAGGCCACGGTAGTCTACAGTTAGCCTCCATTCTCCATTAGATTTTCGCACCGGCCATATGGGACTTTAAAAGGGTAAAGGAGTCTTTCCTGGATTTCAATTCCCTGACTCTCTAGTTTGATGAATCAACTTATGGAATTGGGGGGCAAGGAAACCCTGTTGGTTGCGGTCCTGGCCGCCTGTGGCACGGTTTTTGTAGCAATCGGTAACCGGTTGCTCTTTCCTATACAACCCCACAAAGTGGACTTCGGACAAGCCCAGGCAAAACAGGCCAACTGCTTAACAACCTTCTGTGTCTACGCAGCTATTCCCAAACCGGCCCATTCGATACCCTTTTGGGATCCTTAAGTTTTCCCTTTCTGAGGTAATCAATACCAAGTTAACATGGAGCCCATGGGCCCGTCACATAGGGTGCTTTGGCCAGTCTTTACCAGTGAGGGCTGATTTCCCCCCCCTCCAAACCATGTCCCAGCTCTTGGGAACCCCCAGTCACCCCAAATGAAATACCAAATTGATGTTGTCCCCTTGGTGACTCGAGGGCATCAAGGGCACTGAGCACCAGTTCCCCAGGGCCTTATATTTCTTGGGTTCGGATTGCCAGGCCAATCTAACCAACCCACAGTCCAATAAACTCTATTATCCCTTTTCCCCCCCTTTCCCCCGGCTGGGGGAGGGCCCCCTCTAGTTTGGTTACCTCCATTTCTGCAGCAACTGGAGCAATCACCTTTTTGGAGAAGTTCCCTTGGTGGTTGATTTTGTTCTTGTAATTCTTTTACCCGTGCTTAAAAGTGGCAGGAGAGGTTCTTATGCCACTTCTTCATAACCTTCTCCTTGGTCCGTAGATACCCACAAAGGCAAAAACGGGAAGTATTCTTATGTGTCAACTTTGTCAAGCGGAGGACGTCATCCTTTAATAGCTGTGACATTGGAAACCCCCGGGCTGGGAGGAAACCAAGTTGATCAGCCCCTCCAGTAGGCTGTTTTGGGAATTCTTGGTCCCCCATTGGATTTATCGTTACCACCGTGGTCCACAGCATTGGCACGGTTGGACAGTTTTGTCTATTAATCTTGTTTGCTTTCCATTTTTTCAGGCTTTTTCAGTTACTTTGGATGGCTGAAATACAAGCCCCTCTTAAAGGGCTTTAAATGTAAACTCAAAGTCTTGAAGTTTATTAACCAATTTCATTTATAAGGGGATCTTCTTTTCCCCTTTGCCACACATTGCGCAAATGTACTGGGTACCTTTCTGGTGCAGTCTTTGTTGAAGGTAAAAGCCACATATTTGGTGGCAAATGACTTCTCAGGATCGGCTCTTTGGTCTGCCTCCAATAAGGAATGAAAGTGGGGCTAAGTAGCGTTTCCACCAAAGCAATTCTCTCAAATAACAGGATGCCCTTTTTTTATCAGCCCATTTTTTTTTCAGGCAATCAGTCTCTTTGAAGGCGGTATCTTTCTTTTACAGCTAAACAGCTCCTCTTCCAGAGGGTGAAGGCCTGGTTCTGGCATTGTACTAAACCCTTTCAATGGGCTGAGGCCTGGCAATGCCACCCAAGCTGGCGACTTCTTACTTCTAGCCACACCACTGTTGGCCCCATTGTCCCAACATCGAAGTAACCAGGTGGCAATAGGCTCATTTGGGTGATGTGAAAAGTCTTTTCTCAGACTTTGAATTTCATTCATTTTCAGAGATCGATCAACAATGGTAACGATATCTTGCTCACCTCTTACTCTTTCAGGACTTCTTGTTGCCCTTATAGGCGTTGGTGACCGCGGTCTTACTGAGGGTCCCTCCCCTGAACTCAGGGGCGCTTCCCCTGGATCTCAGAGCCACTCCTCTGGACCTCTTTGCTCCTCTTCCTTCTCTTCTAATGGAGTCGAGATTCATTTCATTTTCCGTCCTCTTACAGGGGCAACTGACATCAATTGTGGTGCCTCCTGTAGTTGATCAGGTTGGTCAGTTCCAATGCTCTCACCCTCTAGCTCAGATCGGAGTCTGTCTTGTTCAATCATGAGAGCATTTAGTTCAGATTGGAGGGTGTCTCGCTCAGTTTGGACGGTGTCCTGTTCAGATTGGAGGGTGTCGAGTTTGGACTGCAGGGAGTCTCTCTCGATTCGGAGGGCATCTTGTTGAGATTGGAGATTTCTTCTCTCCGCTCGGAGATTTTCCCCTTCGGCTTGGAGACTTTCTTTCTCAGCTCGGAGACACTCTTGCCAGGTTTTGAGATTCTCTCTCCTGGCTAGGAGACTTTCTTTCTCAACCTGGAGATTCGCTGTCTCGCCTTGGAGACTCTCTCTTTGGGATTGTAGGGTGTCTCTCTCAATTCGGAGGGCATCCTGTTCAGACTTGAGGATATCCCTCACAGACCGGAGGGCATCTCTCTCAGATTGGAGGTCTTTTCTCTCGACCAGGAGACTCTCTTGCTCAGCCCGGAGATTCTCCCTCTCTGCTCGGAGTCTCTCCTGGAAACTCTCCTTTTCAGCTTGGAGACTCTCGCTCATTTTGTAGTCTCCCTGAGACTCTCCCTTTCAGCTCTCAGACACTCTCTCTCAATTTCACGAACTCTCTCCCTCTCTGGGGTACTATTGAATAAGGCTGGATAAGCATTAGCTAGGCCCCAAATCATTTGTGCCTCCTCAGATCTGCCTGGGCCGCAACATTCCTGTCTCAATTACATGTTTAAGCTCTCAGGGTCTTTCAGGTGTTCAGGAGTGAAGTTCCATGACACCGAAGATGTCCATCTTTCGAAAGTCTCTCCCAAGCCTCTCCACACTCCCTGCCACTCAGTATTCTCTGGTTCTGGTGAAGGCTTCCTCAAAATATGATAAGTACAAATACTGAGTGAAATGATGAACAGTACATTTAGGGAGATTGACGTGATCAGGTGAGCATTCAAAAACTGCATAAAGGATTCAAAGGAGAGACTGGGAACCTGCTTAAGAATCCCAAGTTCTGTAAAATTAGCGGCTCCCTCTGCAAACAGGTTTAAAAGAGAAAGCAGAATCATTTTTTTCCTCTCTTTACAGAAGCAAGATAGCAGTGCTCAAAGTTTACAAATATCCCAGAACACTGGCAGTCCGCCTAGACTTTCAAGGTCAAGTTTTCAGTGAGCACCAGTGAAAAAGATAAACTTACCCAACGAAACTCTCAGAGAGCAGAGAGAGATTCGTTCTAAAAAGCTAAAAAGCAGCTTTTGCCCGCATTCTCCACCAAAAATGTCAACAGTTTACGGGCTGGTTTGGCCCGGTTCCGTGACTAGCGGGGCGGAGGGATCCGCAGATCCATGCCTCCGGAAAAAGGGAACAGGGGACCCCAAAATAATTAGAAACAGCGGCAACGATCTGAGGAGAAACAAACTAATTTACTAAATATAGTATCGGAATGCAAGATAACACACTATAATACAATATAATTAGAATTGAAGCTAATAAATCAAATATAATGAGAGAGAGAATGTCCGAAAGGTGGATAGGCATCACCACAACGCTGAGGCAAGATGCACAGTCCAGTTGAGCAGCAGGGAGAAAAAGGGAGGAGAGCCGACAAAAAAGCAGGCAAAGAAGAGTGCATCAGGTGACCTTGCCAGGAGTTATATCTCGAGACTCTCTGTGACCGCAAAGTCCCCTGGGGAATGTAGTTCTTCTTCTCTTCCAGAACTTGAGCATTAACAGTTAAACTCCCAGTGCCCCACATGATGTAATGATGTGGAATACCGAAAACCAAAAATCACAAAACCATGACACATGTGGAATACCGAAAACCAAAAATCACAAAACCATGACACTCTCCTTAGGAGCAGAATGAAACCTAGAGCCAAAGAGGGGTTAAGTCCTTTCAAAATACTGTACAAAAGGCTTTATGTTGTACAAATGGGGATCTCTACCCAAGTAGGGAGTGAAATACTAACTGAGCCTGTGATAAGTTTACAGGAATAGCTTTGAGAAAAAGAGAAACTGATTCTAGAAACTTTAGCCCAAGGCCTTGATGGCTTGATACATAATATTTTACCAGGAGATTATATGTATATAGCAGATCTCTTTCAGATTCGTCCCAGATTGCATGGAAATGAAACGAAACGAAACAGAACGGAATGAAAGCGTGTTGTGCGGAATGCATGGAAAAGAAATGAAACAAAACAAAAAGGAATGGAAGAGTGATGTGAGGATTGCATGGAAACGAATCTGAATCAAAATGTGTTGTGCGGACTACATGGAAATGAAGCAAAATGAAACGGAATAGAAGTGTGTTGTGTGGATTGCATGGAAACGAAATGAAATGAAATGGAACGGTAGAGTGCTTTGAGAATTATAAGGAGATAAAACAAAACAAAACGGAATGGAAGTGTGTTGTGAGGATGGCATGGAAATGAAATAAAATGAAACAAAACAAAATGGAAGTTTGTTGTGAAGATTGCATGGAAATGAAATGAAATGAAATGAAATGAAATGAAATGAAATGAAACAGAACGGAATGGGAGTGTGTTGTGAGGACTACATGGAAAAGAAATGAAATGAAAAGGAATGGAAGTGTGTTGAGAGGATTGCATAGATATGAAACGAAACAAAACAGATTTGAAGTGTGTTGTGAGGATCTCATGGAAATGTAACGAAATGAAATGGAACGGAAGAGTGTTTTGAGGATTCCAAGGAGTTAAAACAAAACAAAACAAAACAGAATGGAAGTGTGATGTGAGGATTGCACGTATAAGAATCAGAATGGAAGTGGGTTGCAAGAATGGCATGGAAATGAAATGAAACGAAACGTATAGGAATTGACGAGTGATATGAGTTTTGCATGGAAATGAAAAAGAATGGAAGTGTGTTGTGAGGATGGCAAGGAAATGAAAGGAATCAAAATGAAAAGGAATGGAAGAGTGATGTGAGTATTGCATAGAAATGAATCAGTGTGGGAACGTAAGAAAAAACTGCACGGAGCAGCAGCTGCGGAGCAAGATAAGCAGCATGAGAACCAAGGACACCTTCAGAAGAAGAAAGAACATCTCATGGCTCTGATTGGCTTAGCACCTGTGTGAACGGTTGAAGAGTGTTTTGCAGAATGCTCTGTTAACATGTATAAATAGAGTGTCTTAACAATAAAGCAGACTAATAGTTTTTAACCACATTGGGCGTGTGTTTGTCCTACGGTCCTGAGATCCGAGACTTCCCCACATTTGGTGCCTAACAGGGACCAATTGGGGGGTGATTTGGGAATGGACAACGGGGACGGTCGCGACAAGGTTGGCACCGTGTTGCGGTGCTATTAGGCGCCGACGTAATTGTTGCGGTTAGCTGGAAGCGGGGTGCGACCCACCCTTGTATCCACGTGGAGTGGGAAGCGCGGGAGAAACGCTGTTAATTTCTCCTAAGAGAGGGGAGCAGTCATCTCCTAAAGGGCATGACCGAGACCCTGGTGCGTTTGGGGGCTCGGAAGAGGGGACATTGTAGAAGTGGCGTGATATTCAGCTTTCGACGAATGGTTATATTGGGGATGCATGTGGGAATATTCAAATGGTGGAAAGGAAAAAAAAAACTATTCGGTCCCTTGACCCCTTTGGGAGGTCTATTATTAACTCTTTGAAGCTATGCAAGCCGAGTGACAGGAGCCCTGCAGCTATGCAGGCACTGGCCGGTACAAACAACAATTTGGCTTCAGATTTTGCGTCTGTTCGGGGTATGCCCACCCGTGTTTCCTCGGCGGGGGTCAATAAAAGCTCGGTAGAGGCTGCACCCGATCTTTAAAAGACACGCACTGAGTCATCTGCAGTTTGCAGCAGGAAAAAAAGGGGGGCTATATCGGACATCACCCGATGGACACTGCCAGGAGCAGCCTCCTGCGAATCAGAGGCGTCGTGGGGGTAGGGTTAGAAAACTGGTTGTGAGGTTAAAATTAACAGGCGATTATGTAATCTGGAAAATCCCTTATGTGGCAAAAAAGGGCAGGGGGCCTCCGGGCTCCAACAGGCCTTCTACGGGTCCTGACCACTGTGTGCCTTTTGCTCCACTGACCATACCCCGCTGCCCTGACGAAATATGAGAGATGTTTCGCGCCGCCCGCACCGTTTGTGGGGCAGGGGGGTGAGCGGTCGGGATTGGCCGGGTTCCTGGCGAGGGAGGAAGCCGGTAAATCTTGCGCGTTTACAGTTAGTTAACGAAATCACCTTTTTACCTTAGCATTAGTTACTTTTTCAAATGGTAAGCAAAAAATGTCCCTGAATTTCCGAAAAAATGGATTCTTTTCTTGGGGACTTTTGGGACAAAAATTGGTGCAAAATCCGGAAGGTTTTTTTTTATGAAGCACGGCTGCGTGCATCGTCAAAAACGGGCCACCTCTCGGTTTAAGGGTTGTACGCCTCAAGGATGAAGAATTCTCCGCTATGTGTCAGTATTGTCCACACCTTGCAACCTTTCATAAAGCCAAAACCCTTAAATGTCATTTATTATTCATGGATGGCATACTTGCGTCAGGCCCTTTTGATAATACGGGAAATGCAATTATCCCCCTCTCCAATTTGCCTTCGGTGGCACCGGAGAAGTGAAACCACCTTTCCTTGTTATTCTGGGTTGGAAATTATCAGATTGCTATGATAACCCCCGATGTAGAATTAAAAATTGACACTTCCTCCCCCAAACTTACAAACTCTTTTAGGTCTTACAGGTACGGACATAGTTGGCATTTCCAACACTCAATTAGAACTTTTTTTTAAGAGGGAGAGTGCTAAGATGCGATTTACTGACGCCTGGGCTAAGCAGGATCTAATTAGTTACCACCCAAATTCAATCAGCAGCTGCCCTTGTCAGTCCTTACTCATGCATCCCCCTTGTCTTTACGTCCAGGGAAGCATGCTTTTGCAGTCATTTGTCAATGAAAAAAAAACAAAAAAACAAACAAACAAACAAACAAAAAACCCGTTCCCCAAAACAGGCCTACTAAAACAATTTCTACTTCTCCTTCTGTTTTTTTTTGCTGGAAGGCGTTTCCCCCCGTCAGCCTCGTTCCTTGAGACTTGTTAATATTTGCTGAACTGATTCGTATGGGCAGGAGGAAGGAGGGTTCTTGCATGGGGGCGGAACCTGACGATATTGTTTCCCTTTACCTTGCTGTGAGCAGAGGGTTTACTGTCACTCCTCTCCTTACGTTGTTTAGAAGGGTTCTGGTTCGCAACAAACGCCCGATCACAAGTAGCATAGTTTCTGGAAAAAAAATGAGGATTGGGATACCTCGATTCAAAAGACCAGTGGTGGTCGCACAGAATACTGACGCTGGATGCTGGGCCCAAAGTTTTGTGTGTGGTGGGACAATAGCTGGAAGCATCGTTTGTGCCAAACGGGGCGCGAGGGAATTTTAAAAACAGGAACTAAAAGCAATTTTTGGGCCTTTACTGTGTGGCCAAATGAACCTCAATGTTTAACTGATTCCCTCTATGCGCGGCGATGTCAAAAATTGAGGTGCCCAATAGAGACAACAAGAATGTGTGCCTTATCTCTTGTTTTACGTCTTAAAACACCGTTACGGCAAAGAAAAGAAAATATTGTGTTCCCCATTCGCAGCCACCTAAAAACACCCTTGGTTTGGGGAGGGTTAATCTGTTTCTGAAAATTGGTTGTGGTGCCCCTGTTAATCGTTTGTACTGCTCGAGCTCCATGAGATGTTTCATCAAAATGCCCGTGGTTTCACCACGTTTAATTTGGGGTTTGGATGCAAGGTTGATAGTTCAAAAGTCCACAGTGCAGTTCCCATAATGGGGCCTTGGGCTGGGGACTAATCCCCGAGGTTTGCAAGATTGGAAGTTGGGCAAATGGATTTCCCCATATTGCAGGTTTGGCCGACTTGATTGACATGTCATTCGACACCTATTTGGGTTTATATGGTTCTCCTTTAGCAGTGAATCTGCAAAAAGTATTAAACTTGGATTGCATGTTTTGTATCCTGGGGTTCCCAAAAAATTAAAAGGATAATGGGCCGCTTAAGTCGCGTCAGTACAGTCTTTTTTGCAAAAGTGGGGGTTCACTACGTTCGGGATTCCACAACTCCTACAGGTCAGGCTATTATGAGCGGCAATTTTCCTAAAAAACTAACAAACTTGCATGGTCGAAAGGGTATGTGCCGTTCGCTCCATGGTGTCGTTTCTCCCTTAACTTCCTTGTTGTACGAGGAGGCTCATTGGTCCATGCCCTATAATTTGCATCATTCAGGCACTGTATGAGGTTATGGTTGCTAAAGTTCTTACAAAGATCCATTGACTGGGATTTGGAAGGGCCCAAGTACTACATACTGAGGAAGAGGTTTTTTTTGTCTTTCCACAGAGACGGCCCTATTTGGATTCCTGCTTGCAGTGTTCGCCCTTGGGCGAAGCATCCCTGAACTGCACCAAATAACTCGTGGCAAAAATGTGGGTACTGGGTAAACAACGGCCAGACCAACTTTTTTCTGCTTAGCGCTTCTTCTGCCACGATCCCTTCCAAACTTGTTTTAAGGGGCTGTTTCTAATGATTCTGACTTTTTCTGCTTCCACAGGTAGTTCAATGTATTGGTCTCTGGGTGATTTTCTTTCAAAGCTTCTTAGGAGTCTCAATACCCTTACCCTAGGACCACAGGAGTTAATCTTTCTTGGACTCAAAAAGTCGGTAACACATTAAGGGATGGAAGAAAAGTTTTATGTTTGGAAATCCCAGGAAATGCTTTTGGGGGTCCATGTTACATTGATAATTCACATATTTTCTCTCATTTCCGGACAGCGTGACATCAAATCTAAAACGTAGCGCACGGGTAGCATTAGCTGTCCTTATACCAGGGGGTTTGCTGGGAAAAGGTTTGTAACTTTAGTTAGTTACGGTATTGTAAAATGGCTTACTTAACAAAGTCCATATTCTTGCTGCGCAAAAAAAAAAGGGGGGGGAATGGGGCGTACTCCCTTGCCGCTCACGGAATCCCCGAAAAAACGGTTTGTCAGGATGTGAAATGAGAGGAAAAACGAAAACCGCTTGAAATGACCCATGAATTCTATGATTGGGATTGTGTTCTTATTATTTGGTTTTGCTTTGTAAAACTTTTGTATTGAAAAAGCAGCAGAGTAAGGTTTGTTGTTTGGGGTTTTTTTTTTTTTTTGCAAAGATTGAAGTGAATAACGGATTTAATGTTTACCCAGCTGAAATCAGGAGATACTTTTTAATTATTAGTAGCGCAAGACAAAAACCTGAAAAGGAATCCCAAAGCAAAGGGGATCCTATATTATAGTGATTAACTCTCTTTCATCCCACTATTCAGGAATTTAAAATATGAACGAGCACCTGAGACAAAGGCCCACACGCTAAGGGGAGGTTAACCTTGATAGTTTAATTCCGCAAGCGATGTTCCATTTGGCCTCTGTACACGCACTGGCCTGCGAGGCAGTGTAAAATGGAAAATACCCTTCTAGATCGAGAAGAATAAAAGCAAAGAGGAATCTGTGGTTTGGGTGAGAGAGGAAAAGTGCACCTTGAAGAGGGGACGCCCTGCTGGTAGCCTATTGCATTCACACCACCTGTGCTTTCTCTCTTTTTCTGCAGGGTTGTGGTTCTCGGGGCAGAAGTAAAATGCCCCTTTCTACCTGGCATTCAAAGTTGCCTACTATTAATTTTCATTAGCCCAAAGGCATAAAACCATGAGCATTCAAAAGCATCTGTTTGTAAAAATTAGTGATCTTTCAAAACCCTATATCAGAATACATTAAAGTGAAAACCTCTTTCCAAAGCGTTAAGATTAACACAGGAACGGGGCCCTCGGGGATTTATTTCCAGGTTGCAGAAAATTGGGTGCCGACCAAAACGGTTTGTTCTTTTTAGTAGGTTAACAGTTTTTTTTTCTTTCATGATGTTATGTTTGCCCTTTTGTCTCCTTTCTCACCATTTAGATTGCAATCGAGGCCTTGATTGAATTATGATTGCATTATTAATATAATTAGTGTTATTATTTTATAGCATGGTAGAAGTTTGCAAATAAACAAAAAAGGGGGAAATGTGGGAACATAAGAAAAAACTGCACGGAGCAGCAGCTGCAGAGCAAGATAAGCAGCATTAGAACCAAGGATACCTTCAGAAGAAGAAAGAACATCTCATGGCTCTGATTGGCTTAGCACCTGTGTGAACGGTTAAGGAGTGTTTTGCAGAATGCTCTGTTAACATGTATAAATAGAGTAGTGCTTAACAATAAAGCAGACTAATAGCTTTTAACCACATTGGCGTGATGTTATGTCTCTAGCGCGTCCTGAGAGTCCAGAGACTTCCCCACAAATCAGAATGGAAGTGTACTGTGAGGATGGCATGGAAATGAAATGAATCAAAATGAATAGGAATGGAAAAGCGATATGAGGATAGCATGGAAATGAATCAGAATGGAAGTGTGATGTGAGGATTGCATGGAAATGAATCAGAACGTGTGTTGTGAGAATGGCATTGAAATGAAATGAATTGGAATGGAAGTGTGACATGGGGATTTCAAAGAAATGAAATGAATCGAAACGAAGATATGAAAGAGTGATGAGAGGATAGCATGGAAATGAATCTGATTGTAAGTGTGTTGTGAGGATGGCATGGGAATGAAATGAAACAAAACAGAATGGAATGGAAGCGTATAGTGAGGACTACATATAAATGAAATAAAATGAAACAAAACGTTGAGAAGATTGCACGGAAATGAAGTGAAACAGAACGTTATGTAAGAGTGATGTGAGGATGGCGTAAAAATGATTCAGAATCAAAATGTGATGCATGGACTACACGGAAATGAAACAAAAAGAAGTGGTATTGAAGAGTATTGTGAGGATTGCATGGATATGAAACAAAAAATAACGGATTTGATGTGCGTTGTGCAGGTGGAGGCCGGTAACGAGTGGTGTCCCCCAGGGGTCTGTCTTGGGACCGGTGCTCTTTAACATCTTTATCAATGTTTTTTATCAATGACATTGATGATGGAATTGAGTGCACCCTCAGCAAGTTTGCTGATGACACCAAGCTGAGTGGTGCGGTCGACACAGCTGAAGGAAGGGATGCCATTCAGAGGGACCTCGAGAGACTAGAAAGGTGGGCCCGGGTGAACCTGATGCGGTTCAACACGGCGAAGTGCAGAGTTTTGCACTTGGGCCGGAGGAATCCCAGGCATCCCTACAGACTGGAAGGAGCGGTCCTTGAGAGCAGCCCTGTGGAGAAGGACCTGGGGGTCCTGATAGATGAAAAACTTAATATGAGCCAGCAGTGTGCCCTTGTGGCTCGGAAGGCGAATGGGATCCTGGGCTCCATCAAAAGAGGGGTGGCCAGCAGGGACAGGGAGGTGATTGTTCCTCTCTACTCTGCTCTGTGAGACCCCATCTGGAGTACTGCGTCCAGGTCTGGAGCCCCCAGTACAAGAAAGACAGGAGCTGTTGGAGAGAGTCCAGAGGAGAGCCACCAAGATGATCAGGGGATTGGAGCACCTCCCCTATGAGGACAGGCTGAAGGAGCTTGGGTTGTTGTTCAGCCTAGAGAAAAGAAGGCTGCGGGTGACCTCATTGCAGCCTTTCAGTACCTAAAGGGAGCCTACAAAGAGGAGGGGAATCAACTCTTTGAAAGGGTGAGTGACAGCAGGACAAGGGGAAATGGTTTTAAGATTGAAGGAAGGGAGATTTAGGGTTGGACGTCAGGGGGAAATTCTTTCACAGAGAGAGTGGTGAGGACTGGAACAGGCTGCCCAGAGAGGTTGTGGATGCCCCATCCCTGGAGGTGTTCAAGGCCAGATTGGATGGGGCTCCTGGGCACCTGGTCTAGTCATTAAGGATGGGATGTTGGTGCCCTGCATTAGCAGGGAGGGATTGGAGATTCATGATTCCATGAGGTCCCTTCCAACCCTGGCAATTCTGTGATTCTGTGATTTCATGGATACAAAACAAAATGAAATGGAATGGAAGCGTGTTTTGAGGATTCCAAGGAGGCAAAAGAAAAAAAAAGAAACAAACCAGGAATGGAAGTGTGATGCGAGGATTGCATGGAAATGAATCAGAATGGAAGTGCGTTCTGAGAATGACATGGAAATGAAATGAATCAAAATGGAATGGAAGTGTGATGTTAGGACTGCATGGAATGAAATGAATCGAAACGTAAAGAAATAGAAGAGTGATGTGAGGATTGCACGCAAAAGAATCAGAATGTAAGTGCGTTGTGAGAATGGCATGGAATTGAAATGAAACAGAACAAAATGGAAGCGTGTTGTGAGGATTGCATGGAAATTAATCAGAACAAAAGTGTGTTGTGAGAATGGAATGGAAATGAAATGAATCAAAACCAATAAGAATGGAAGAGTGAAATGAGTTTTCCTTTCTGATTAATTACCATGCAAGTGTTTTATGAGGATGGCATGGAAATGAAATGAAACAAAGCGGTATGGAAGTGTGATGTAAGGACTGTATGGAAACAAATCGAAATGAAAAGGAATGGAAGACTGCTGTGAGGAGTGTGTGGATATGAATCAGGAAGGAACTGTGTTGTGAGAATGGCATGGAAATGAAATGAAACAAAACAAAAAGGAATGGAAGAGTGATATGAAGATTGCATGGAAATGAAACAGAATCCAAATGTGATGTGTGGACAACATGGAAATGAAACAAAATGAGATGGAATTGAAGTGTGTTGTGAGGATTGCATGGAAAAAAAGCAAAATGATGTGGAACGGTAGAGTTTTTTGAGGATTCTAGGAGATAAAATTAAAAAAAAAAGAATGGAAGAGTGATTTGCGAATTGCATGGAAATGAAATGAATCAAAACAAATAGAAATGGAAAAGTGATATGAGGTTAGCAAGGAAATGAATCAGAATGGAAGTGTGTTGTGAGGATGGCATGGAAATGAAACAAAATGGATTAGAAGTGTGATGTTGGAATTGCCTGGAAATGAAATGAATCGAAACAGAAGGGAAGAGTGATGAGAGGATTGCATGGATGTCACGGGTTATCCTTAGATATAAGTCCGTGACAGGGAGGCACAGGCCCCGGGTAGAAGAGAGGGAAAAAAAAGGTACGAACGGTTGGCTGCGACCCGGCCAGCCCCGGGCCACGTGTGCTCCGAGAGAGGGGGAAGAGCAGAGAGCAAGCCGATAGTTTTAACAAAGAGAGAACACAACAGCAACGATCTGAGGAGGAAGGGTAATTTACTGAATCTAACTAAATCAAACAAAACGAGAGACAAGAGTATCAAAAAATGAGAGTCAAACCACGATAGTGCAAGGGAAAGCACGTGCTTTCTCCACGGCGAGCTGAGACGGCTGAGCCGGGTTAGACGGGGAGAGGCAGCCGCTCCGGGTCCTGTCCGCAGCTCCACCCCACTTCCTCTTACTGCCAGCTCCACCGGGGATGCCGCCCCCTCCCCTCCCATCAGGATGCTCAAAGAGTACGCAACAGTAAACGGAACCAGAACATTAACTCGTTAACTCACACTGGTCCACATGATGTTATGACGTGGAATACTGACAAAAAAAAAAAAAAAAAATCACGAAACTACAGCATTCCACCCCTTATTCCACATGACCACAACAAGCTCAACATACACGTACATACGAACAATAATTAACATGCATTACATATATCTACATGGAACCACTAAATGCACTCCCCAGCATCAAATTTCCCTGTGGTACACACTGGACGTCCCCACTTTTCTGCATCACCCACCAGGTGGACCCAGGTCCCTGGGCAAAAACAGTTCCACAGAGAGGCTTGACCTTCCCAGAAGCTGGAAGAACCCAAACTGCTTTTCCCAACACGCTTTTTACATGTACCACAGGGACCTTATCTCCCTCTATAATATGTAGGGAGCAGGATTGGGTAGGACCACCTCGACTGACCAATCCTCTGGTGATGACCAGCCAGGTGGCTTCTGCTAAATACTTCTCCCAGTGCTTAAATGTTCCACCACCCATTGCTTTTAACATGGTTTTTAACAACCCGTTGTAACATTTGATCTTACCATAGGCTGGTGCATGATAGGGGAAAGGATAAATCCACTAATGCCATGTCCTCTGGCCCAAGAATCCACAAGTGAATTTTTGAAATGAGTCCCATTATCTGACTCAATTCTTCCAGGGGTGCCATGTTGCCACAGGATTGGTCTCTCCAGACCAAATATGGTGTTTTGGGCAGTAGCATGGGGTACTGCATATGTTCCAAGCCACCCAGTGGTTGCCTCCACCATGGTGAGCACATAGCGCTTACCATTGCAAAATCATGGCAGGGTGATATAATCAACCTGCCATGCCTCCCCATATTTCTACTTTTGCCATCGCCCTTCCTCCCAAAGAGGTTTCATCCTCTTGGCTTGTTTAATTGTGGCACGTGTCACAGTCATGAATGATTTGTGCAATAGCATCCATAGTTAAGTCCACCCCTTGGTCTCTAGCCCACTTATATGTTGCATCTCTCCCTTGATGGCCCGAGGTCTCACGCGCCCACCGAGCTAGAAATAATTCACCCCTGTTCTGCCAGTCCAGGTCTATTTGAGCCACCTCAATTCTGGCAGCTCGGTCCACCTGGTGGTTATTTTGCTGTTCTTCAGAAGCCCTACTCTTGGGCACGTGGGCATCTATGTGACGCACCTTTATAACCCTATTTTTTGTTCGGGCAGCAATGTCTTTCCACAGTTCAGCAGCCCAAATAGGTTTACCCCTTCTTTGCCAGTTGTTCTGCTCCCACTGCTGTAACCACCCCCATAGAGCATTTGCCACCATCCATGAGTCAGTGCAGAGATAAAGCATTGGCCACTTCTCCTCGTTCAGCAACATCCAAAGCCAGTCTGACATGCGCTTTCACCTCTGCAAACTGGCTTGATTCATCCTTGTCCCTTCACTGGCCTCTGCAACTTGTCGTGGGACTCCACACAGCAGCTTTCCACTCTGCGATGTTTTCCCACAATACGACACGATCCATCAGTGAACAGGACATGTGTCTTTTCATTTTCTGGTAGTTCATGGTATGGTAGGGCCTCTTTAGCACGTGATGCCTCTTCTGCTGGTGATGTTCCAAACTTTTTACCTTCAGGCCAGTCCATGATCACCTCTAGGATTCCTGGACAGCTGAGATTCCCCATCCGTGCTCGCTGCATAATCAACGCAATCCACTTACTCCAAGTGGCATCAGTTGCATGATGGGTGGGGGGAACCTTTCCTTTAAACATCCAGTTCAGCACTGGCAGTCGAGGTGCCAGAAGGAGCTGTGTTTCAGTACCGACTACTTCGGAAGCAGCCCGAACCCCCTCATACGCAGCTAAGATCTCCTTTTCAGTTGGAGTGTAGCCCTCTTCCGACCCCCTGCATGCTCTACTCTAAAATCCCAGGGGTCAGCCTCAGGTCTCTCCTGAGGCTCTTAACCACAAGCTCTAAGTGGGACCTTTCTCTCCAGCAGCAGTGTAGAGGATATTCTTTACGTCCTGTTCCATCCGTACTGGCTCCAGGGCCACAGCACAGGCTACCTCTTGCTTAATTTGCTCAGAAGCCTGCTGCTGTTCAGGACCCCATGCGAAATTGTTCTTCTTCTGCATCACCTGATAGAGGGGGCTAACTACGAGGCTGTAGTTTGGAACATGCATTCTCCGAAAACCTACTACACCCAGAAACGATTGCGTCTCTTTCTTACTAGTAGGTGGAGGCATAGTGGTGATTTGTCAATCATATCTTTTGGGATTTGATGACACCCATCTTGTCATTTTACTCCTAGAAACTGAATCTCCTGGGCAGGCCCCTTCACTTTGTTTTGCTTAATAGCAAAACCAGCACGCAGAAGAATTTGAATTATTTGTTCTCCTTCCTTAAAGGCATCCTCTGCTGTATCACCCCACACAATGTCAGTGATATACTGAAGGTGCTCAGGATCACCGCCCTGTTCCAATGTGGTTTTCATCAGCCCATGGCAAATAGTTGGGCTGTGTTTCCACCCCTGGGGGAAACGGTTCCATTTGTACTGAACACCCCTCCAATTAAAAGCAATCTGTGGCCTGCATTCTTTGGTCAAAGGAATGGAGAAGACTGCATTGGTAATGTCAGTGGTGGCATACCATTTGGCTGCTTATGATTCCACTTCATACTGGAGTTCTAACATGTCCAGCACAGCAGCACTCAGTGGGGGCGTGACTTCATTCAGGCCACGGTAGTCCACCGTCAGCCTCCATTCTCCACTGGCTTTATGCACTGGCCATTTAGGGGGCTGTTAAAAGGCAAGTGAATTTTGCTGATCACTCCCTGACTGTCTGGCTGATGAGTCAACTTCCTCCGCAGGGCTGCTCAAGATCTTCCCCCAGTTTGTATAAATACCTCAGATTGCCCTGCCCCAAGTCCAGCATTTGTCATTTCTATTACCATTTATTAAATTAAAAGCAAAAAAACCTTTTTGTTCCAGTTTATGGTCAAATTTATCTTTGACCTATTTAATAAAATAACTTGGAGTAGGAGGATACTTTTGTCTTTCAACACTTACTGCTAACAGCATGGGTCTGTGAAACACAAAATAATTTTTAAAATAGAGAAGTCTTAAAAACATTAATACAATATTCTTCAAGCATCAGAGTGCAATTTTAAAAGGAGTAAAGACTAATTATTAGTGGTTAGCAAATAAAAGCAAAGTTTTCCCATGGTAGGAAAGATTTCTTAAGTAATTTCAGTATCATAAGACCAATCATCAGCATGCACTTTAGAATTAAATTAAAAAAGATTACCCTTCTTTCTGTAGTCCAGCCTTGAGCTGTAGCTTCCAAGCATATACTTGGTCTTTTCTTTTTTAAGAAAAGGACATGTTGCATGGCTAGTTTAACTCCATACCAATGTTTCTTTCCTTATAGAGCGAAAAACTTGTCTATTCAGTCATGTGACCCTAAACTTTAAGATTAAGAAAGTCAAAGATGCATTTTGGATTTCCTGTATTTTTGTTCTCCTTTTTTCCTCTTAGTTTTCGGATCTTTTGAAATATTGTATACTTAAAATGATTCCATATTGAACATCAAACTGTGACCATGTTTATTGCACTGCACGGTGAAGAGTGAATTTGCAGTTTGTTGCTGATTCTCCTGCCTATTTTAGTGAGCTTGTTTAAACCAAGCAACTCCTGACTCTGGCAAAGCTAAGAAAAAAGGAAAAGCAATGTTTTAATAAGTACAGAGCTAGTTTTGAATTAAAATATTACTTTTATGTTTAGGAGGGCAGAACTAAGAGTAGGTAATCATTTTACTATACCATGTTTTGATAATGCTAGCAGCTTAGAAATCAGTAAAATTTGTCTTTTTTATTCACTCAAGATTAGCCTTACAGAGCTATTGAATGTACTGTATTATTTATTTGCTTCTATTTTTAGACATTTTTCAACTCAGAAGTGGTTTGGTAGTATTTAAAATTATTGTATCTGGCAACTTTTTGAGAGTTTGGATCACCTTTAATATTTCTATTACAGTTCTATGCACATTCAGCATTCTTGTAACTTGTTGAATATCAGCTTATGATTAATTTTTTAAACAATTGCACAATGCCGAATTCATTCCATTAGTAAACAGAACTTCTTTGGACTATCCAAATGGATTTTACTAGCATAGCACCAATAACAAGAGGAAAAAATTGAGGTGGTCTATTTTTTCTTCCCTGCACTTGCATTCTGGTTTTTACCAAGGACAATGATAGATTTGGGTTAAAAAAATCACTTTCTTTTTCTCTGAAAGCCATAAGCCAAAGAGCTTTCTAGACAGAAAGGCTAACAAATTAGATTTGTTCGGAGATATTGTTTTCGTAAACAAGAGTTTTTTTTTCTTAAATTATGGTTCATTCAGTGCAGTATTTCAACCTTTTTTTTTTAAAATGGAACAGCCATCTAATATTTAATAGGGTATGGAGAAATCCAAGGAGTGTGATCCATAGAGTTATGACAGTTCTTATTTACAACCAAATGTAAATTAGGCTTATTTCTATAATTATCTGTGAATTTGAATTCTCACATTTCATATTATTTTCTCAGATGGATTTATGAAAACATTCAATTACACATGTGTTCCTAGCACTGAAAGTTATTTACATTTGTTTTTACATTGCTTTCTGATGTTTTACCATTTGCATTTTAATAAATCTACCCTAATAACACTTGGCAAATATGAAATCCCTAATACAGTAAACTTCTTCATTTTTCATAGATACCTGATTGGCAGCTGGAGGTTTGTCTTCCACAGCATATACTTCCCCACTTACTGTAGCCTTAGCACACTGGTATTAGCGAGAGTCAAATTCTTTAATACATAATTTCTTAAACTGTTCTGCAAAGCTATGTTTATTAATATTTGTTCAGAAGCCAGCAATTCATTCATTGCAGAATGGAATAGCTTCAGTTGGAAGGGACCCTAAAGATTACGTAGTTCAAACTCCCCTACCATGGACAGAATTGCCACCCACCATGCCACCCATGATCCCATCCAACTTGACCTTGAACACTCTCAGGGATGGGGCACCCACAGCTTCTCTGGGCAGCCTGTTCCAGTGCCTCACCACCCTCTAAGATTTTTCTCTTAACATCTAAATTTCCCCTCTTTCAGTTTAAAACCATTCCCCCTTTTCCTATTGATACCTATCAATAAATTCAGGGCCTTCAGCAATTAATTCAAACTCCTCAGCAAAACTGATGTTCCCTTGGTGTCATGGTTTTTGAAATCAGTATTCTATATCATAACATTACACCATAACTTCTCAGTACCAAGATGTTGGAGCTGTTGTTCCTGGTTTCCCAGAATGCTTCCATTTCCCATGTGATTTCCTGCTCTGGGAAGAAGAGATTGTAGCTCCTGGTTTTCCTAGGACTGAAATTCCTAAAATGCTTTGATAGGTTCCAGTTTCTGGGAGGAAGATATGAAAGCGATGTGGTGACTGGAGAATGCTCTTTTTCTGCATTGGTCAGCCACGAGTGAAAGGCAGAAACGGTTTCAGAGATAGTCTTTTTTCCACTGTTTGATTTATTATTCTTAATTACTCTGTATTATCCCACTTTTTTTTAATAAATTAGTTTCCTCCCTATCTAATTGACTAGCTTTCAATTTTCTCCCTCCTCATCAGGCTTCCAAAGAAAAAGCAGGGGGGTGAAAGCCCACTGTTGCATAGTAGTAACTCTTCAAACTACAACACATGGGAAAGTTTCTGTTCCTAGTAAGACATACCTGTTACTAATATTTGTAAGAGGCAGTTAAGTAATCAGACAGCCTCAGCTGTTAGCACAACAAAGGAGGAGGAGAACAGGCCATTCTTTCAATAGTTAAGAATTAAGACTAGGAAAAAGTTACTAACTCATCAGTTTCTGTATATGCCTGTGTTGCAGTCAGAAAGATTAGCACAGTGGAAAGGCAATACAGGAGTGGAATGGCAAAAGAACAAACAGGAAAAGAATATACACCCACCTCCAAAGACCTAGACTCATGGAGAAAAAACTCCACAAGAGGAATCTCCAACTAAAGACCCTTACCCGCCTCACAGTCAGCCCTTAAATGGGGTCTAAGAGAAGTGGAGCCAAGCTCCACCCCTTCTAGTCAACACAGGTGTATTGCCTTCACCTGAGCTCCTAGGGCTGACCTTTCCCCAGGTGATTAATCAGTGGTTCCAGCCATGACTCAACAGTTCCCATACAGCCTGAATGCCCTGTGCTGCTTTCAGGTAAAGATATACAAAGCAAATTACAAGCACAAATTACATTTGTAGATGGTAAAATTAGAGTACAGGTTACTGAGATTAAGACTATGAAGGCCCAAGTCTTTACATTGCAGGAATCATCTCCTGAATGTTAAATACCTGAAGTAGTAAAGAATGCAGTAACACCATTGGTATGGGCTGCAGGAACCCCAGGACAACAGGCAAACTGAACTGGTAACTGTACATCTGAAGTCAAATACCAGACCAATAAGACAAATACAATACTCATTTAAACTGAAAGCTGGAAAAGGATTAGAACCACTAATAGAGCAATGTACACAATTCAGATCATTGAGGGAATGCTAATCAAGTTACAACACCCCGATTTCACCAATCAAGAAACCTAATTCAGATGAGTATCATTTGGCTCAAAATTGAAGAGCTATAAACCAAATAGTATTGGATGTCCACCCAGTGGTTTCAGATCTGTATACTCTATTAACCATCCTGAAGGAGACAAACAAATGGTTCATGGTATTAGATTTGAAAGATTACCACCTTCTGCTTGCCATTAGCAACTGAGAGCCAGGAGTTATTTGCCTTTGAATAGAAAAGCCCCCAAACAAGTAGAAAGACCCAATTATGCTGGACTGCGTTGCCACAAGGATTTAGAAGTAGCCCTACAATTTTTTGGAAATCAGTTACCAAAAGAGCTAGAGAACTGACAAAAGATGCATAAAGACACTGCTACAGTACGTGGATGACATATTACAGATAATGAACTACTAGGTTATGACTAAGCAGTATTACAAGACAGATAACCCTTAGACTACTAACCTTATGTCTGACTTGAAAAAGGAGTCCAACTGGAGCTAAATACTAGGGAAGAATTAGAAGAGATGTATAGACAGAACCCTTTACAGCAGTACAGTTGTCATGGTTTTACAACTTTCAGTTATCGGTATTCCACATCATAACATCATGTAGTGCACTGGGAGTTAAGGTGTTAATGCTCCAATTCTGGACACCTGTATAGCCAGACAATATTAAGATGTTACAATAATGAAATAAACAGGAGAGCTAGGCAAAGCAAGACAAAGAAAATAAATAGAATGCTCACCTGCATCCTAAGCTAGCTCAGGAAACTTGAGCAGAGTAGATCACCAGAAGAGATCTTTCCCCTCTGTAGTCAGCTCTTAAATGGGTCTAGGAGAGGTGGAGCCAGGCTCCACCCCTTCCTGCAGCACAGGTGAATTGCCTTCACCTGTGCTCCCATGGCTGACTCATTGCTCGCCTCAGGTGATCAATCAGAGGTTCAGGCCATGACTCAGCAGTTCCCATACAGCACCTGTACGGAAGAGAAGAACAACTACATTCCCCAGAGTGCTTTGTGGTCAGAGAGAAGATATAATTCCTGGCAAGGTCACCTGATATGTTCTTCTTTAGCTGCTCTTGTTGACTGTGCATCTCATTACAGTGTTATGGTGAGGCCTTTCCATCTTTTGGACTCTCTCATTGTATTTGATTTTTTAGTTTCAATTCTAATTATATTGTACTATAGTGTGTTATTTTGCCTTTAGATACCATATTTAGTAAATTAGTTTGTTTCTCTTCAGATTGTTGCTGCTGTTTTTAATTATTTTAGGGTCCCGTTTCCCTTTTCCTGTTTTCCTGAGGTGGGGATTTTGTGAAATTCCTCTGCCCTGCTAGTCACGGAACTGGGCTGAACCAGCCCGTAAACCATTAACAGCAATTTAATTGTGTCATTCAAAGCTTCTTATTACCTGGGTTAATGGCTTTAGAGAACAGAACGTTAATGGAAAATTTAACCTGGCAAGTCAAAACTGTTGAAAGCCACTCAAGAGGTTTCAAATACTTAATTAACATGTTCAAGTTAATACCAAAATGACCCTGCAAATTAGGATAAACTTAGATTTACTTCCAGTAAGGGAGCAAGGAGTCTATGGATATCTAAAATTGGACGAAGAATGTTGTTGCATGCGCATTCCAAACATTACTAATGATTTACAGATACAATTGGATGAAGTGAGGAAGGTAGCAGAAGACAGTAGAGCTGCAGGAGGCTGTAGGAAAATAATTGGCTTAACAAAATCTTACAAGAGCTAGGAAGATGGTCCCTGAAAGGGTGGTCAGCCTCACTTCTTCTGGAAAGATTCATCTGCTTACTAGTACTTATAAGCAGTATAGGATTCTGTGTAAGATGCATTAAAAGATGCATTGAAAAAAGTATATAGAAGTAGTTAGAAGAACTAACTACTTCCAAGAGGGGGGGAGATTGATAACTGTCAATAAATTCAGGGCCTTCAGAAATAAATTCAAACTTCTCAGCAAGACTAGCATTCTTTCAGGAAAGTTTTTGTTCCTAAGTAAGAAGGACATCTGGAGACAAAAAAAAAAAAAAAAAAAAGCAAGCAGAGACTCAACACTCCACCAGCCTTGAGAAGGAGGTAAACTGTACCCTGCTAGGGCTTATAATAGGTGCCATAATAAGGTCAAAGGGCCAATTAAACACTTAGTCAACAGCCATATTTTTTGTATGAATGTTTCTGATCATATATGGGACCTGGCTTATGTAATGTAATCTTTTGCCTGGATACAACCACCTAAGACCCCTTACCAGAATCTCAAACTAACACAGTACACGTATAGTATCAGATTTTAATATGTATAGCCATCCTAGGAATAGGCAGACGCTTCATTGAAATTGTATGAATATTTACATGTTAAAATGTATAACATCTGTGTGCTTTCAATCATGGGTGTATATGCTGGGAGGACAGCTCCCTCCCCTATGCATCCATTGCTACAATAAAGTAATATCAGCTTTCTAACCTTTTGTAAGAATAGGCAATAGCAGATATAGCTGCTTTAAACCGGTTTCAGGTCACCCAAGAAAGGAAAAGATCACAATCCAGTAACAAAGAAAGAATTGTCCCTTTCCAAGGATTAGGGCTCACCAAACACACCATAGGATGCAATTTCGGAACAGAGATGCTTTCCTTGTGGCTGCCAGTTAGGGCAGTGAGGTTAGGAAGTCACATAGCTGAATTGCTTCCACTTGTGTTCCCAGGGCTCTCTACACCCCTTAACCAGGTGCTCAATCACTGGTTCAGGCTTTGACCTAACAGTTCCCATACACCTTTTATTTGGGTTGGTGAGTTTTATTCCTGGATTTCAGTGACACTATTACATTATGTAAAAAGTCAATCTTCCTCCTTTTTATAAGCTCCCTTTTAGTACTGGAAGGCCACAATGAGGTCTCACTGGAGCCTTCTCTTCTCCAAGCTGAAGAAGCCCAGCTCCCTCAACCTTCATAAGAAAGGTGTTCCAGCCCTCTGATCATCTTTTGGCCATCCTCTGGACCCACTCCAATAGCTTTGTGTCTGTCTTGTGTTGGGAGACCCCATGTCTGGACACAGTACTCTAGATGGGGCCTTGTGAGGGAGAGTGGGAGACAATCACTTTCCTCACTTTGCTGGCCATCCCTCTTTTGCTGCAGACCAGGATACAGTTGGCCTTCCAGACTGTAAGTGCACACTGCTGGCTTGTGTCAAGATTTTTATCCACCAGAAATTCTAAATTCTGTCAGTTCAGGGCTTTAAGCAACCTGGTTTAGTGGGAGGTTGTCACAGTGTTATCTATAGATCTATCTATGTCTGTGGAAAGGGGGACAGCATGCCCACAGGCCCACCAGCTGAAAAATGGGAAAAAGGGGGGGGGGGGGAAGGGGAAGGGAAAGGGAACAACAACAAACAAAAAACTGAGCAGAATGATCTGAGAAGGAAAGTGAATTTACTACTAATAATAGCAGAAATAGAAGTTAATTGGGATTGAAGCTAATAAAGCAAATAAATGAGAGAGAGAGTGTCCAAAATCAAAGGCCTTACCCAAAAGGTAAAGGCAAAATGGCTAGGGAGCACAAACCACAGTGATGAGCAGTAAAAGAAAAGGGGAAGTCGTGTGACTTGTGAGCAGTTTTATCTTTCCCTCTGAATGGAAAATGGAAACAGAACAGTGAAATCTTCTGGGAGACACAGTTCTTCTAAGAACCAGGTACTCAGAAATATTGACAGTTCAAAGAACTGGAGCATTAACTCTAACTCCCAGTGCTTTACATGATGTTATGATGTGGAATACTGATAACAAAAATCATAAAACCATGGCATTCCACCCCTTATTCCACATCACTACATCATGCTCAATATATATATACAAACAAACAATAATTAACATGCATTACACACACAAATATATATATACACATGGAATTACTGACTGCACTCCCTCAAAATCAAATTCCCTTGTGGTATACATTTCTCCATCACCCACCAAGTGGACACAGGTCCCTGAGCAAAAACAGTTTCACGAAGAGGTTTGCCCGTGGGAATAAAAGAAAAACTGTTCAGAGCAGAAGCTGTGGAGCAAGATAAACAGCATGAGAACCAAGGACACCTCTAGAAGAAGAAAGAACGTCTCACCGCCCTGATTGGATAAGTGCCTGTGTGAACGGTTGAAGAGTGTTTTGCAGAATGCTCTGTTGACATGTAAAGGTGGATGGGGAAGTTGTAGGGGTGGATGGGAAAGCTAGAAAAAGAAAACTTGTGAAGGTATATAAGTGATGTGAGAACTTGTAATAAACGATTTGGATCATTCACATCTGAGTCCGTGCATCAGACGCTGTAAATGGCGCAAATCAAGATGAGGCTGAGCGAGCCCGGTCCGGCAGCGCCACCCGACTGAACTACGGAGAGATTGTTTTGCGCGCGCCCGCACCGTTCCGCAGGACAGAAGGTGAGCAGTCGGGAACTATGGGGAGTCCCGTCCCTGAGTCCTGCATCCCTACACCTCCAGGTGGGGACTGGGGTGGTAAATCCCCTCCCGCTGTGAGGACAGAGCAGGTCCGAGACCGCCTCACGAGACTGAATGTATACAAGTCTATGGGGCCGGATGGCGTGCATCCCAGGGTTCTGAAGGAGCTGGCTGAGGTGGTTGCCGAGCCGCTCTCCATCATATTTGAGAAGTCGTGGCTGTCAGGTGTGGTCCGGATGACTGGAGGAAGGGTCAGTCACTCCCATTTACAAGAAAGGGAGCAAGGAGGACCCCGGAACTACAGGCCGGTGAGTCCACCTCTGTGCCTGGGAAGATCATGGAACAGATCATCCTGGACGACATGCTTGCATCACATGAGGAAGCGGGCGTGTGATCCGTGACAGCCAGCATGGCTTTCACCAGAGGAAGGTCGTGCTTGACCAATCTGGTGGCCTTCTATGATGGAGTGACGGCATCGGTGGACAAGGGAAAGGCGACCGATGTCATTTACCTGGACTTGAGCAAGGCCTTTGACATGGTCCCCACCACATCCTTATCTCCAAATTGGAGGGATGTGGATTTGATGGGTGGACCACTCGATGGATAAGAAACTGGTTGAAAGGCCGCAGACAGAGGGTGGTCATCAATGGCTCTATGTCCAGGTGGAGGCCGGTAACGAGTGGCGTCCCCCAGGGGTCTGTCTTGGGACCGGTGCTCTTTAACATCTTTATCAATGACATCGATGATGGATTGAGTGCACCCTCAGCAAGTTGCTGACGACACCAAGCTGAGTGGTGCGGTCGACACAGCTGAAGGAAGGGATGCCATTCAGAGGGACCTCGAGAGACTAGAAGGTGGCCTGGGTGAACCTGATGCGGTTTCAAACACGGCGAAGTGCAGAGTTTTGCACTGTGGCCGGAGGAATCCCAGCATCCCTACAGCTGGGAAGGAGCGTCCTTGAGAGCAGCCCTGTGGAGAAGGACCTGGGGGTCCTGATAGATGAAAACTTACTATGAGCCAGCAGTGTGCCCTTGTGGCTCGGAAGGCGAATGGGATCCTCGGCTCCATCAAAGAGGGGTGGCCAGCAGGGACAGGGAGGTGATTTGTCCTCTCTACTCTGCTCTTGTGAGGCCCCATCTGGAGTACTGCGTCCAGTCTGGAGCCCCCAGTACAAGAAAGGACAGGAGCTGTTGGAGGAGGTCCAGAGGAGAGCCACCAAGATGATCAGGGGATTGGAGCACCTCCCTATGAGGACAGGCTGAAGGAACTGGGGTTGTTCAGCCTAGAGAAAAGAAGGCTGAGGGAGACCTCATCACTTACAAAACTGAAGGAGGTGTAGAGGAAGATGGGCAGCTCTTCTAGCAGGCACAGATAAGGCAAGAGGAAATGGTCAAGTTGAGCAAGGGAGATTTAGATGGACAGTAGGAGGAAAATTCTTCACAGAGAGAGTGGTGAGGTACTGGAACAGGCTGCCCAGAGAGGTTGTGGATGCCCCGTCCCTGGAGGTGTTCAAGGCCAGATTGGATGGGGCTCTGGGCAGCCTGGTTAGCATAGGTGATGGTTGAAGATGTCCCTGCTATGCAGGGGGGTTGGAGATCAGATGATCTCTGAGGTCCCTTCCAACCCTGGCAATTCTGTGATTCTGTGATTCTGTGATTCGCTAACGAAGGAGCAGCAAGTAAAGCTTGCAGCATTACAGTTAGTTTTAACGTTTCAGGATCAGCCTGTATCTACCTCAGCATTAGCTACTTTTCTCAAATGGATAAGCAAAAATGTCCCTGAATTTCCGAAAACTGGTTTCTCTTTTGATGGAGAGCTTTGGGACAAAATTGGCGCAAAACTCCGGGAGGCTTTTATTACTAAAGACAGAACGGCCGCTAAACTTTTACCTGTTTGGCAACAAATCATGGAAGGGCATAAACAAATGCGACAAGGAAGAATTTCTTGCTATTCCCCACCTATTCCCCACCGCCCTCCCTCCCACCCCCGCCGCTGCCACCCGGTGCAGAAAAGCAGCCCTGGTTCGGATTCGATCCGCGGCTCCGACTCCACCCCTGTCCGCGGAGAAGAGAAATCGCAACCCCCCCCCTCGCTGCTGCCCTCGGCTCCGCCCCCGGCGCTCATCCCGCTCCCGCCTTCGGCTCCGCCCACGACGCTTGTCGCGCTCTCGCACTCCGCTCCACCCCCGACGCTCGCTGCGCCGCTGCCTTCCTCCGCCCCGCCTACGTCGCCTGCTGCTGCTGCGTCTCTGCAGCCTGCGTGTAACTTGGTTAAAGACAATAACGGACCTGCATATACTTCTAAGGCCACACGAACTTCCCTCCAAGAATGGGGGGTTAGACATAATACAGGCATTCCTCATTCTCCCACTGGACAAGCTATCATTGAGTGTACTCATCTAACATTGAAATCTATTCTTAATAAATAAAAAAGGGGGAATACGGGGGAGACACCACAAGAAAGATTGTTAGGCTCTGCTTGTGCTGAATTTTTTGAATCGTGATCATACACATACAACTCGTGTGGATCATCATTTTGGGGCCTCCCCAATGCTCAAGGAATGGCCAACGGTCAATGTTCAGAATATGGCCACAGGGCATTGGGAAGGTCCCTTACCACTGATAACTTGGGGGCGTGGATATGCTTGTGTTTCCACAGGGACCGGCCTTAAGTGGGTTCCAGCATGATACCTTCGATCTCATCTCAAGGCAGAAAATAGCATCCAGCCTTTATAATGACTGGGATTGTGTGCTTCTTATTTATTGGTATTGCTTTGTAACTTGTTATATTGCAAATAGCAGCAGTAGTAGTGGTATGATATAGTGGGTGATTTTCCTGCGTTATCAATATAGTCTCAAGAATTAGAGTTATTAGGTGTTATCTAGGTTGTTGTGTGTTTCTTTTATTTTAGTAGTAGATTGAATGTGAATTAAACAGGATTTAATGTTATCAATGCTGGAATCTATGGGAATAGCTCTTTCAATGTATTAGTAATGCTTGGTTATGATGCTATCAGCCTATGAATTAGCCTTTTCTTGATTTGCAAGGACAAAACCTGGAAAGGAATCCCAGGCAAAGGGAGAACCCTGTATTATAGAATGATTAACTCTCTTTCATCCCACTAATCAGGATTTTTAAAATATGATCGTGCAGCACCTGAGGCAAAGGCACACGCTAAGAGAGCTAACCTTGACAGTTTATTATGTTTTGCAAGCAGGTGTTCCACTTGGGCTCTGTATCACGCACTGGCCATGCGGATGCAGCATACAAATGGAAAATACCTTTTGGACCCTGAGAAGAATAAAAACAAGAGAGAATCTGTGATGGGTGAGAGAGGAAAAGTGCACCTTGAAGCAGGGGACGCCCTGCTGGCACTGCCTATTGCATTCACCACCACGTTCTTTCTCTCTCTTTCTGCAGGTTGTTGTTTCTTGAGGGTAAGTAAGTAATAATGCCCCTAGTGATACCCTAGCACATTTGCCCACTCATATTGATTCTATCAGACATTCAAAAAGCTGTACAACCATTAATTTTCTATTAGCCCAAAGGCATGATCATGAGCACTCTAAAAGCATCTGTTGTACAAATTTTAGTGATCATTCAAAATCAATATATCAGAATATACGAAAGTTGAAGACCTTTTTCTAACCAGTTAGAGGTTAACACAGAACGGGACCTTCAGGGATTTATTTCCAGGTTGCAGAAAACTTGAGTTGCAGACCAAACACGTATTTGTTCTTTTTAGTAGGTTAACAGTATTTCTTGTCATTATGATGTTTGTCTTTCTCACATTTAGAGTATTGTCAATCGAGGCCTTGATTGAGTTATAATGATTATGTTATTAATATAATTAGTGTTATTATTTTATAGTATGGTAGTAGTTTGTGAATAAACCAAAAATGGGGAATTGTGGGAATTCAAGAAAAGCTGTTCAGAGCAGAAGCTGTGGAGCAAGATAAACAGCATGAGAACCAAGGACACCTCTAGAAGAAGAAAGAACGTCTCCCCGCTCTAATTGGATAAGCGCCTGTGTGAACAGTTGAAGCGTGTTTTGTAGAACGCTCTGTTGACATGTAAAGGTGGATGGGAAAGTTGTAGGGGTGGATGGGAAAGCTAGAAAAAGAAAACTTGTGAAGGTATATAAGTGATGTGAGAACTTGTAATAAACGATTTGGATCACTCACATCTGAGTCTGTGCATCAGATGCTGCAGTTTGCCCTTCCCTGAGGCTGGAAAGACCCAAACCACTTTTCCCAACATGCTCCTTATGTGTACCACAGGGACCTTATCTCCCTTGACAGTATGTAGGGAGCTGGATTGTGTAGGACCATCTTGATTGATCGACCCTATGGTGTTGACCAACCAGGTGGCTTCTGCCAAATTCTTCTCCCAATGCTTAAATGTTCCGCCACCCATTGCTTTCAGTATAGTTTTTAATAACCCATTGTATCGTTCAATTTTACCAGAGGCTGGTGCATGATAGGGGATATGATAAATCCACTCAATGCCATGACCTTGGCCCAAATACCCACAAGTGAATTTTAGAAATGAGTCCCATTATCTGACTCAGTTCTTTCTGGAGTGCCATGTCACCATAGGACTTGCTTCTCGAGACCTAATATGGTACTTTGGGCGGTAACACGGGGTACAGCATATGTTTCAAGCCATCCAGTGATGGAGTTCTAACATGTCTGGCACAGCAGCACTCAGTGGGGGTGTGACTTCATTCAGGCCATGGGAGTCTACCATAACCCTCCATTCTCCACTGGCTTTACACACTTGTCAATGGTTTATGGGCTGGTTTGGCCCAGTTCTGTGACTAATGAATTCGTGCCTCCGGAAAAGGGAAACAGGGGACCCTGAATAATTAAAAACAGTGACAACGATCTGAGGCGAAACAAACTACTTTACTAAATATAGTATCAGAATGCAAGATAACACGCTATAATACAGTAAAATTAGAACTGAAGCTAATAAATTAAATATGATGAGAGAAAGAGGGACAGAAAGCTTAAGGCCTTACACTAGTGCTGAGGCAATATGTGCGCTCAGGACAAGCAGCAGGGAGGAGAGCCTGAGGATCGAAACGAGGGAGGTAAGGTGACCTACCAAGGCCTCATATCTGTTCCCCCTGAGCAGAAATAACAGAACAATGAACAGTCTTCTGGGTGTCATGGAGTTAACTAGATCAATTTATGCCCGTGACAGGGGGCAGTAGGCCCCTGCCCTCCCCACTCCCCGCCTGGCCCCACAAAATGGGAAGGAAGGAAGGGAGAAAGGAAAAAAAAACAGCGGCAACAATCTATGGAGGTAAACTTATTTTACTAACTATGATATCGGAATGCAAGATAACACAATATAATACAATCTAATTGAAATTGAGACTAATAAATCAAATAAGATAGGGGAGAGAGTTCCCGAGACCGAGTCAAACCTGAAAAGCCTGGAACAGCTAGGAAAGCACCCTCCAGCACCCACTGCCAGGCAGTAAGAGACCGCCCCACCCGGAAGGGTCAGATCCCATGACTTCTGTAATGTATAGGGATAGGTACGTAGAATTAGAGCATTAACACTTTAATTCCAGTACATGATGTTTTGATGTGGAATGCTGAAAGTCAAAAAAAACATAAAAACATGACACTGGGGAATGTAGTACTTCTTTTCTGGGACAGGTACCCAGAACTGGAGCATTAACTCTTTAACTCCCAGTGCACTACATGATGTTATGATGTGGAATACCAAGAACCAAAAATCATAAAACTGTAACAGCACTGGCCATATGGGACTGTTAAAAGGCGAGTGAGTTTTGCTTATCACTCCCTGACTCTCTAGTTGATGAATCAATTTATGAATGGGGAGCAAGGAATCCCTGTTGGTGTGGTACTGCCATCTGTGCACTGTTTCTTTCGCAATTGGTACCTGTTGCTCTTTTAGTCGTAGCAATCCCACAACAGACAGATCTTCTGACAGGCCAAGCAAAACAGACAACTGCTTAACACCTTCTGTCTCTAAAGCAACTATTCCAAAGGCCCATCGATACCCCTTGGAATCCTTGAAATATCCCCTTCTGAGATAATCTATACCAAGTATACACGGAGCCCCTGGGACAGTCACAATAGGATGCTTTAGCCAGTCTTCACCACTGAGGCTTATTTCAGCCTCCAACACAGTCAATACTTGAGAACCTCCACTAAAATCATAAATATGAATTGATTCTGTCCCTTAGTGACTCGAGGGCATTAGAGTGCACTGCACACCAGTGTCTTCTAGTGCCTTATATTTCTGTCGTTCTGGTGTGCCAGGCTATCTATTCCACACAGTCCAATGAACTCTATTATCCCTTTCTCCTTCCCCGACTGAGGGCAGGACCCCTCTATTTGTTACTTGCTTTGTTCTTCTCTTTTGAGTCATGATCAAGACCCGCAATAACTGGAGAAATTGCCTTAGCTGATCTGTTTTGTAATTCTCTCACTCATGCTCGTAATGCAGGAGTGGGTTTTATATGTCACTTCATATCATCTCCATGCTCATGTAACTCGACAAGGCAGCAACTGATATAGATTTACTACTGTAATTTGCTTGAGCAGGAAGATGTTTGCCCTTAATAGCTGAGATTTTTGATGATACAGGTGAGGAGTAGGGTTCATCACCTTTAATCAGTTTGTTCAGCTCCTTCAGTAGACTCTTTTGATCATCCTGATCTTCATCAGGTGTTTCTGATACCACCACAGGTTCATCACAATCAATAGAAACAGTTCCTCCAGTATACCATCTTGCTGCTTCTCCATTTTATCTAGTCTTTCTGTTACATTCAAGATAGCTGGAATGGAAGCGTAAATTGGAGGTAGTTTTTGTTCAAAGTTTTGAAATGTAATAATCAGTTCAGAAACTAGGAATCTTCTCTGTTGTTTCTCACATTTTTCAAACATTGCTGCTAGTGCAGGGAACTTTTCTGTTGCTTTTCTTGGGTTTCAGCCATAACTGATGTACTTCCCAACCCCCGGCATCTGGCATGGATTTTAGGATCAAAACAGGGTCAACAACATTTCCACCACGGTGTTTCCCTCAAATATGGATACCTTTTTCAACATAGTTCCCTTTCTCATCTCGGTTCCAGATCATCTTTGAAGGGTTTTTTCCTTCTGGCTAATAACCCCGTTCCCAGAGGGTGGTACATTGTCCAAAAATTACAATTCCTCGCAAAGCTGATCTCGTCAATGCTTCCAGTTTGGGAGAGCTTCGTTACCATCTAGTACACACTTTGGCCCCGGTGTCCCAAATGAACCGAATCCCAGGTTGGAAAAAACCCACCCAGTCCAACCACCCACCCCCACCAATAGTACTCACTAAACTATGTCCCTCAACACAACGGCCAATGTTTCCTTGAACACCTCCAGGGTAGGGGACCCACCCCTCCCTGGGCAACCCATTCCACTGCCTACCACTCTTTCCAGGAAGAGATTTCCTAACCCAGCCTGAACTCCCCGGCACAGCTTGGAAGCCATTCCCCCCTAAGCCTATCATTTTACTGGAGAAGAGACCGCCCCCACTCACTACAACCTCCCTTCAGGTAGTTGTAAGAGCAATAAGGACTCCCTCAGCCTCCTTTTCCCAACTAACAACCCAGCTCCTTCAGCCCCTCCTTAAGCTTTTCTCCAGACCCCTCACCGCTTTGTTGCCCTCTTTGAACCCATCCAGGGCCCTGTCTTTCTTTCATAAGGCCCAAAAGGACAAGTTTAGGTGGGCCCACCAGTGTGAGTACAGGGGGAAATTACCCCTGTTTCCCTGGCAAACACCTTTTTGATGCAACCAGGATGCATTGGCCCTTTGGCCCACCACTCGGCTCATTTACCCGTCACCACACCCCCAAGTCCCTTTTCAGGGCGTTCCCCCTCTCCCCAGGCCCTTTGTTGCTTGGGGGTTTTTGGGCCAAAGTGCGGGGGATTGGTCTTGTTGAACATATCCCATTGGCTTCCCAGCTTCCATCCCTCTGAGGGCCTCCTACCCCAAGGCAGATAAATTCCGCCAACTTGGTGTCATCTGAAAACTTACTGAGGGGCACTCAACCCTCTCCAGGTCTCAAAAAGAATTAAGAGGACGGCCCCCCAGACCGACCCGGGAACACCACTTGTGACCAGCCCAGCTGGATTTAACTCCATTCACCACCATCCTGGGCCGGCCCTCCAGCCGTTCCTTATCCAGCCAAGGCGTACCTGTCCAGCCCGGGCTCCGCTTCGCAGGAGAATGCTGTGGGAGACAGTGTCAAAGGCTTTGCTGAAGTTAGGTGACACATCAACAGCCTTTTTCCCCACCCAGGCAGGCCGTCAAGAAGAAGTCAGGTTTGGTAAGCGGACCTGCCCTTTGTGAACCCATGCTGGTGGCCTGATCCCCAGTTTCCTGCAATGCTGTATGATCCCCTCAAGACAATCTGCCCCCAAAACCTTCCCTGGACCGAGTCAGGCTAAAAGCCTGTAGTTCCCCAGATCCTCCTTAAACCCTTCTTTAAACATCAACGCAACCAGGTGAAAATCATTCGTGGCTCCATATAACTCCTTTCCTTGAGTCTTCTTTGGTCATTTGCAGAAGTCGAATGAGTAGGGTAAACAGGACGCCTCCCCCACTCCCTCTCTGTCTTCCTTTTCTTTTTTTCCATTGCCTTTCTCAATGAGGGTGGTTTTGAGGAGGGCCCCTCACCTGGATCTTCCTCTACTTCCTCTGTTTTTTCTTCTTTCTGTTCTAGATGCAAGGACACCCGTTTCCATGTCTGTCCTTCCACAGGGGCAACTGACATGGATACTGGTGCCTCCTGTGATTGATCAGGTTTGACTTGGAGACTTCCCCTTTTGGCTTCAATCTCAGCTCTGAAACTCTCTATCTCCAAAATAGTATTGTATAGAGCTTGGTAAGAACAAGCCAAGCCCCAAATAAGTCATATCTCCTCAGATCTACCTAAGCCGCAGCATCCCTGACTTAAATACTTGCTTAGTTTCCCAGGATCCCGCAGCTGTTCAAGAGTGAAATCCCATAACACCAGGGGTCCCCACGCTTCCGTGATCTTTCCTAAACCTCTCCATATTCCCTGCCACTCAACATTCTCTGTTTTGGGGAAGACTTCCTCCAGATAGTGTAGATTATTATTAGTAGGAATACATTCAGGGGAATTAATAACAAGACCATTAATTCAGCATTCCAAAAATGCATAAGGAACTGAGAACCTGGAAACTGGTCTAAATATCGTGTTGTTTTTAAAATTAGCTACTCCCTTTGGGATGTAGCTGTCAATATTCAAATCATACAACATCCGGCCCCATGGACTTATACACGTTCAGTTTCATGAGGAGGACGCAGACTTGTTCCACCATTACAGTGGGACAGAAACCACTCCCCACACCCTCACCTAGAGCCTCATGGCCCTGGCAGCCACAGAAAGCTTGACCACCTGTGAAGACTGAGATAAAGCACCCATTGAGTATCTCAGCTTTTTCTAAGTCTGAGGAAGCCAGCTCCCCATTACCTTTCATCAGAGGGAACACACTTCTTGGCCTGTTTCCTCCTGCCTATTTACCTGTATAACTCCTTGTTATCTTTCACATCCCTTATCAAGTTCAACTTGATCTATACCTTGTCTTTCCTAATCCTCTCTCTACACACATGGACAACAGCCCTGTATTCCTCCCAGGCTACACAACCCTGCTTCCACTTCCTGTACATTTCCCTCTTTTCCCTCAGTTTAAACTGCAGGTCCTTGCACAGCCACGGCAGTTGCCCGCCTCCCCTGCTTGACTTCTGCTGGGGGATGGAGAGCTGTTGCGCTCTCAGAAGAGTGTCCTTAAAGAGCTGCCAGCCCTGTTCTGTACCCATGTCCTTAAGAACACTTTCCCAAGGGGATCCCACACAGCAGTTCCTTGAGCAGCCAGAGGTTTGCTCTCCTGAAGCACAGGGTCCTAGCTCTGCTTTTTGCCAGGCCTGCATTCTTCAATATCACAAAGTCCACCAGGGCATGGTCATACAGCCCAGGCGTTCCCAATCTTAACCTCTCTAATCTCTCCTCTGCATTGGTGGCACTAGGGTCCAGTAAACCCTGTAAATCAAAGATATTAAGACAGGAAATTCAAGGAAAATCGATAAAGGAAATTGTATAATCAAATAAATATTAAAAGTTAAATAAGGAAAATAAACAAGAGAGTTAGGCAAAGCAAGACAAAAGAGAAAGATAGGATATTACCCTATCGGAGGCTCATCAGGGAAACTCCGCGGAATGAATTTTCAAAAAAGAAAGATCCCCCCCACGGTATCAGCTCTTTAAATGGGTCTGGAGAGGTGGGCCGGCTTCCCCCTTCCTGCAGCAAGGTGAAATTGCTTTCCCTGTGCTCCCAGGGTGACTCATTGCCTCGCCTCAGGTGATTAATCGGGTTCAGGCCCCGACTCAGGTCACGGAATAACCCAGATCAGTTTTGCCCGTGACAGGGGGGCTAGGCCCCTCCCCCCCACCCCCCGCCGGCCCCACAAAAATGGGAAGGGAAAGGGGGGAAAAAAGGAAAAAAAACAGCGGCAACAATCTATGGAGTAAAACTTATTTTACTAACTATGATATCGGAATCAAAAATAATACCAATAAAATACAATCTAATTGAAATTGAGTCTTAATAAAATCAAATAATTGAGAGAGATTCCCGGGACCAGCAAACTGAAAAAGCTTGGAAACGGCAGGAAAGCACCCTCCAGCACCCATGCCAGGCAGTAAGGACCGCCCCCCCCCCCGGAAGGGTCAATCCCAGACTTCCGTAATTTAAGGGATAGGTGCGTAGAATTAGAGCTTAACACTTTAATTCCAGTAAATAGTTTTATGTGGAATATTGAAAATCAAAAAAAAAAAATCAAAAATATGACATTCCCCCCTATTTCTACACACTCCTCATGCTTAATAATAATATATATATTAACAACATAAGATACAAACAAAACAAGATTAAAAAAAAGCACCACCACACACGTCTATATACATATCATAGAATTCTGTCTGCACACCCCCAGCATCAAATTCCCTTGGGTACCATTACTCCCCATTCTTCGCATTACCCACCAAGGGACCCAGGTCCCGGGCAAAAACCTTTACCCGGAGAGGTTTGCCTTTCCAGAAGCGGAAGAACCCAAAAGCTTTTTCCCAACAGCTCTTTAAATGTACAAACAGGGGACCTTTTCTCCCTCTAGTTATGTAGGGAGCTGGATTTGGGTAGGACCACACGATTGATAGTCCTCTGGTATTACTAACCAGGTGGCTTCTGCCAAATGCTTCTCCCAGTGCTTAAATGTTCCGCCACCCATTGCTTTCAGCTGTTTTTAACAACCATTTGTTAATTTTACCAGGGCGGTGCACGGTAGGGAATGGTAACCCTCAATGCCATGTCTTTGGCCCGTATTTAAAAGAATTTTTTGAAAATGAGTCCCATTTCTGATCAATTCTTTCGGGGTCCGTCCCCAAAGGCTTGTTTTCAAGACCGTTGGTTTTTCGGGCGGTAGATGGGACGCATTGTTTCAACCCACCCTGGTTGCCTCCACCATGTAAGCACATAACGCTTACCCCTGTGAGGGAAAGTGATATAATCAACCCTGCCAGGCCTCCCCTATTTGTCTTTTGCCATCGCCCTTCCTCCCAGGTGGTTTCATCCTCTTGGCTTGTTTGATTTATGGCACAGTTTCACACATTAAATAACCCTTGAATAGCATCCATAGTTAATCCCCCCGGTCCCTTAGCCCATTATTGTTCCTCTCCCCTGATGGCCGGGTCCATGGGCCCACCGGCTGAAATAATTCCCCCTGTTCCCCGTCCAGGTCACTGAGTCCCTCAATTTTGGCAGCTCGGTCCACCTGGTGGTTATTTTGCTGTTCTTCAGTAGCCGACCTTGGGCACATGGCACACATGGCGTACCTTCACACCAATTCTTTCCGGCAGCAATATCTTTCCACGTTTAAGCCCAATGGTTTCCCTTTTGCCAGTTTTGCTTCCGCTTAACCACCCCCAAGGCATTTTGCCACCTCCAGAGTCAGGTTTAAGATAAAGAGGCCATTTTCCATTAGCAAATTCTAAGGCCAATGGAGGCTTTTACCTCTGCAAATTGGCTTGATTCACCTTCTCCTTCGTGCTTCTGGACTTCGTGTGGACTCCAACAGCAGCTTTCCACCTCCGATGTTTTCCCACAATCAACAGGACCCATCTTAAACAGCATTATTTTTTCTTTTCGGTAATTCGTTTGTTGGTGGGGCCTCTTTAGCTCGTGAACTTCTTCTGCTGGTGATGGTCCAAACTTTCTACCTTCAGGCCATCCATATGACCCTAGGATTCCTGGCGGCGAGGTTCCCCATCCGCGCTCGTTGCGAATCACGCAATCCCTTTACTCCAAGTGGGCACATTCTGATGGGTGGGGGGAAAACCTTTCCTTTTTAAACATCCAGTCGCCTGGTATCGAGGTGCCAAAAAAGCTGGGTTTTCATACCGACCACTTAGAAGCACCCGAACCCCCCTATATGCGGCTAAGATCCCTTTTCGGTTTGGAGTGGCCTTCTTCCGACCCCCTGTAGGCCCGACTCCAGAATCCCGGGGTGGCCCTCGGTCTCTCCTGAGGCTTTTGCCACAAACTCCAAAGTGGGGACCTTTCTTCCAGCAGCAGTGTAGAGGATGTTCTTTACATCCTGCCCTGTCCGTAACTGGCCCAAAGGCCACGGCAGGGTATCTCCGTTTAATCGTTCAAAAAGCCCGGGCTTCAGGGCCCCATGTAAACTCATTTTTTCATTCGCGTCACTGATAAAGGGGGCTTACAATGAAGCTATAGTTTGGAAAATGCATTCCAAAAGCCCCACTACACCCAAAAAAAGATTGTGTCTTTTCTTATGTGGTGGAGACATGCAGTGATTTTGTCGATCACCCTGTCGGGATGTGACGACGGCCATCTTGCCATTATACCCAGCAAACTGAATCTCCTGAAGGTCCTTTCACTTTGCTCCGCTTAAAGCAAAACCAGCACGCAGAAGAATCTGGATTATTCGCTCCCTTTTGTGAAGACACTTCTGCGTATCGCCCCCCAACAACGATGTCATCAATTACTGCAAGTGCCAGGGGCCTGCCCTTCCAGTGCAGTTTGGAAAACCCAGCAAATGGTGGGGCTTGTTTCCACCCCGGGGCCTTTTTCCAAGTTACGAACACCCCCAGTGGAAGCAATGTGGCCTCACTTTGGCCAAAGGAATGGAGAAAAAGGCATTAGCAATGTCGTTGTGGCATACCATTGGCTGCTTGGATCCAGTTCATTGGAGTTCACATGTCTGGCACGCAGCCTCGTGGGGGTGACTTCATTCAGGCCACGGATTACAATAGCCTCCATCTCCATTGCTTTCGCCCGGCCATATGGGCTTTAAAGGGGAGGAGTTTTCTGACACTCCCGTCTCTAGGAAAATCAACTTATGAAGGGGAGCAAGGAATCCCTGTTGGTCGGACTGCCGTCTGTGCACCTTTTGTGCAATTGGTACCTGTTGTCTTTTACTTGTAGCAACCCCCCAAAACGACGGATCTTCGACGGCCAGGCAAAAAGACAGCTGCTTAATGTTGTTGTGTTACAGCAGGCTTTCCAAAGGCCCATCCATACCCCTTAGGATCCTGAAATGCCCCCTTCTGAGGGAAATCAATCCAATATACACGGAGCCCCTGGACCGTCACAATGGGTGCTTTGCCAGTTCTACCAGTGAGGCTTATCTCGGCCTCCCCAACAAGTCAATTCTTGAGAGCCCCAGTCACTCCAGAAATATGGATTGATTCTGTCCCTTCATAAGCGAGGGGCATCAGAGTGCACTGTGCACGTATCCCCAATCCTTATATTTCAGTGGGTCTGAGTGCCCGGCCATCGGACCACACATTTCCAATAAAACTTTTTCCCTTTCCCCCCCCCGCTGGGGCAGGGCCCCTTATTTTACCGTTGGTAAACCGGAGCAAGCACTGGCGGTTGGTCTGCTTTGTAACTCTCACCCGTGCCTTTAGAATGAGGAGTTGGTCTCCACTTCCTCATGTCTTTCTCTGGTACTAAACTACCCCACAAGGCAAGCGCGATGTAATTCCTTCCTGGAGTGGAGAGCGTTTGCCTCTAACAGCTGAGATTTTGATTTTGCCACCTGGGAAGGGGGTTCGTCGTCTTTAGTTTGTTGGATCCATTTATTTGTTCTATCATCCTCCTTCATTCCTTCAGGACCTCTTTTGATTATTCTGATCTTCATCAAGCGTTTCGATACTTCTACAGGGTTTGTCACGACATCAGTGAAGGGACACTTGCTCTTTGCCTTTATTCATTTGCTCCGTCATTTGTGAGATGGCGGCGATGGCGGCGCGAGGGGGGGTCTTTGTTATAGCTTGGAGGTAAGATCAATTCAAAAAACTAAGGGGCTTCTCTGTTGGTCCCTATCTGTCGATGCTGCCATAGTGCAGGGGGCGTATTGGCTGGTGCTGTTGATGTGAGTTGTTGCCCCCATTTCACGGTTGCCTCACTTTCTCAGGATCATGGCGGGGTCGCTAAAAAAACACAGTTAGGGTATACAACATTTCCCCCACGGCCATTTCCCTAAATCTGGATACCCGTTCAACTGTTCCCCTCTTTTCGTACGGCTTCAAGCCGCTTTTTGAAGGGGTACCTTTCCCTTCACGGTGCAATATTCATTCCGAGGGAGGGCAGCCTCATCCGACATCGACTAATTGCTCTTTTCCCCCAATAGCTGGATTCTGGCAATCTCCTAGTTGGCGAGCTTTATTACCACTAGAGACAAGCTCTGGCCCCGCTGTCCCAGCAGCGAACTAACCCAGGAAAGAAGTTTCATTTGGGTGCCGTATGAATTCCTTCTTGAGCCTTGGATTTGTCTCTTCAGAGGCCGCGGTAGTAAAGAAACTTCCTCTCATCCCTCTCTTCTGCATGTCTCTTCGTTTTTCCTTTTGCCTTTCTTTTTTTTTTTTTGGGGGGCCCCCCCCCTGGTTTTTCCTCCCCTCCTCCTCCTCTTTTCTTTTTTTCGTTCTAGCGCGAGGACACTCTTTCATTTTTGCCCTCCACAGGGGCAACTGATATTGTTACGGGGTCTCCTGAATTGACAATTTTGACTCGGAGATTCTCCCCTTTGGCTTGAACCCAGCTCGGAAACTCTCTCTTCTCCAAACGGTTTATTATGGCACGGAAACAAGGCCCAAACCCCAAATAATTTACCCTCTTAGATTTACCTGAGCCGCACTGCCCCTGTCTCAAATACGGTAAGTTTCTGGGACCCCAGGTGTCAAGGTGAAATCCCATACATTTGCGGGTCCCCATGCTTCAAGATTTGTCCTAAACCTCCCCATTTTTCCCCCCATTCCCTCTGGCTTTGGAGGACTCCTTCCGCTTCTATTCCTGTATAGGAATCATTCAGAAAAGTGATATGAGCAGGATGTGCGACCACAAGCAGGAAATTAACTCACTTGGGAGTAACGTCGATAAAACCGAAAGGAAAACCTGGAAACTGGTTTGAAACATCGTGTGGTTTGAAATTACTATTCCATTTGGGGTTGTGTTGCTTGGAAATTAGCCCATTCCATCCGGATGCAAAGTGTCAAAATTCATTTTAAACATTGCATTAGGTACCAAATAGGACCATACAGGCGGTCCCCGTCGTCCCTTATTAGATATATACGTACACAACTCACAACAAGTAAATGACATTGATGTTGGCCAGTAGGTCGCGAAGAAAACCTAGCTTTTAATCCCTTACTCAGCGCCTCACGAAAAAAGTGGGTTCATCGTGGTTTCTGCTCAAAAAAGGGTTAATGAATTGAAACTAACAAGAGGGGGGGGGAAAGGAAAAAAAAGGCACTACCCAGACAAGCAGCACTCAAAGTTTACAAATCCCAGAAACTGGCATAGCCGGTCTTTTCAAGGTCAAGTTTTCCGCACAAAAACCTGAACATGATAATGCTCCCTAACGAAGCCTCTTAAGACGAGAGCGAGATTTCGGCAAACCAAAAAAACCAAAAAGGCGATCCCCACCCAAAAATTGTCACGGAATTAACCGGCAGTTTGGGACAGGGGGGGCCCCGGGGCCCCCCCCCCCTCCCCACCCCCCGGGAAAAAATGGGAAAAGGGGAAAAAAAAAAAAAAAAAAAAAAAAAAAAAAAAACAAAAAAATATCGGAAGGGAAAATAATACCAATATAATAAATTAATAAATTCTAATAAATCAATAAATTAAAAGAATTGAGCCCGGAGTTTTTTTTTTTTCGGGTCCCCTCCCCCCCCCGGGGTCCCCCCCCCCCTTTTTTTTTTTTTTTTTTTTTTTTAGGTGGTTTTTTTTTCTTTTTTTTTTTTTTTTTTTTTTTTTTTTTTCCCCTTTTTTCGCCCCCCTTTTTTTTTTTTTGGGTTTTTTTTTTTTAAATCTTTTTTCCCTTTTTTTTGTTTCTGGTTTTTTTTTTTTTTCTTCCTCTTTTTTTCCCCCCCTCCTCCCTTTTTTTTTTTTTTTTTCTTTTTTTTTTCCCCTGTTTAATTTTTTTCTTTCCTTTTTTTTTTCCCTTTTTTTTTTTCCTTTTTTTTTTTTTTTTTTTTTTTTTTTTCCTTTTTCCTTTTTTTTGGAGGACCCTCTTAAACCTCCAGGAAACCCCCCCCCCCCGGGGGTTTTCCCCCCGCCCCCAAGGTCCCTTCCAGCCTTCCTTATCCCCGTTAAACCCCCTTCCCCCTCATTCATTTAAAGTGTGAAAAAATTTCCCAAAAACCCTTCTAGCAGTTTCCCCCATCGCCCCACATTCCCCCCTTTTCCAAACTTGTAATCAAACCCAAACCTGACACCGTTTCCAGACCATCTTTCACTTCCACCCTCCTCCTTTTGGGGGATCCCCACCAAACAAAGGGCAAAACCTCTTTGGCCCCTGATCCCTTCAGGTTTTCCCAAAACCCTGAAGTCCCTTTTGATCACCTGAGAACTTCTTTTGCCTACCTCTTCATTTCCAATGTGGAAAACTAGTAATGGATAAATAATCAGAGGGCTTAACCAGGCAAGCGATGTTCCTAGTAACATCTCTCACCTGGGCTCCAGGTAGGCAACACACCTCCCTGTGGGATGGGTCTGAGCGGCATATCAGGCCCTTGGTTCCCCTCAGAAGGGAGTCCCCTATGACAACAGCCCTTCTTTTTTTCCTGATCGACGTTGTAGCAAAGCAGGGAGCAGACTGACTAGCCTTGGGCAATTTCTCCTGCATGGACGGGCTTTCAACGACATCCACATCCCCCAGTCCCCCCAGCTCCAGAGCCTCAAACCTATTATGTAAAGGCACCTGGGAAGGTGGGACAGGCTGAGGGACAGTCCGCTTGTTGCCCCAAACAAGGACTTGTTTGCATCCCTCACTGTCTTTGAGGTCATCCCCTCCCACCTGACTGTGATCCCCCACTGCTTGAGGAGCACCTTCCCCACACCATTCCTGTATGGATGGCAGAGTGCAAGTCCACCAATCAAACCTCTTCCCACAACCCCAGATGCTCCTCAGCCTTTCTACTTCCTCCTTTAGCTCTACCACCAGGCTGAGCAAATCATCCACCTGCTCACACTGCACACAGGTGGTATCCCAGCTGCCCTCCTGTAGCAGTGACAGGGCCAGGCATTCTCCACAGCCTGAGACCTGAACTGCAGCATGGACATTCATGTTTTCAGTCTGAGTCTCTACATCCCTTTTAGTAGCAGCTCAATGCTGTGTGATGACCATGGTTGCACCTTGGTGTGTCCAGAGCGCAACAGCCTGTTAAGTGACCTGTTAAGTGTTAAGTCTCCTCCTATATAGCAAGATGCCCTGCCCTGCCTGCTCTGACTGATCCGCTCAGGATTTGCCCTGAAAAAAATCACTCGCTTCACAATGAGATAACAACCCTCCTCCTTGTGTAGTCACGTGAATAGGTGACTTACGGTTTCTCCTCACTTGAAAGACCCAAATAACTCACACACCCTGACTCCTCTCTACCTCTGGTGGGCTTCCCTCTCGAAGGGATTTTCTAGGAAGGGGGCTTGGATACAGAGCCGTTGCTCCGGCCACGCCCACTCCACGTCAGCCGCTCTCGCGAGAGCTGCCAGGCTGCTCTGTTACCTCGGAGTTCCCTGAATGAAGGAACCGACCGAAATCCCCCTGTACCTCGCGATCAGTCGCTGCGGTTCTGATCGGGACAGCTCCGAAGCAGCTAACCTCGGTGATCTTGGGAAGGAATCTAGTTTTGTGACTTTAATAAGGGAACTAATATTTGTGGCCATAGCTGCAAATATTTTGTTTCATAGAGAGAGCTGACCTTGGTAGTTTGTTTTGTTTGGCAAGCAGGTGTTCCACTTGGGCTCTGTATCACGCACTGGCCACGCAAATGCGGTGTGCAAATGGAAAAAACACTGCAGACCCTGAGAAGAATAAAAGCAGAAGAGAGTCTGTGATGGGTGAGAGAGGAAAAGTGCACTTTGAAGCAGTGGACGCCCTGCTGGCACTACCTACCAAATCCACTGCTTTCACATTCCTTCTCTCTCCTTTTCGGCATTTTGCCATCTCTCGAGGGTCAGTAAGTAATAATGCACCCGCTTAGGGAATTTCTGCTTCCTGCTTATGGGATTATCTAAAATGGATGCCTGTGTGTGTGTGTGTATGTTGAATAAAACTCTTAACACTCCGTGCTGCTCTGAGTGCATAGTTTGCTTGCCTCTGCCCCGAGACATCCTGTCTCTCAAATCCAAACGTACCCTGAAACAGCACCACTCAAGCTTTAGCCACACTCACTAAGTTAGGATGTTGGCTGGCTAAGAAAAACAATGCCACTAGTGATGCTCTAGCAGGCTTGCCCAGTTACATTGATTCTATCCGACATGCAACTTTACAAAATCGTATGGCCATTGATTTTCTATTATTAACCCAAGGGCATGGTTGTGAGGATTTCAAAAGCATGTGTTGTATGAATCTTAGTGATCATTCAAAATCAATGTATCAGAGTATATAAAGTTGAAGATTCTCTCTAATGAGTTACTGGCATGCACAGAATGGGACCCTCTGGGATTCTTTTCCAGGTTGCAGGAACTTGGGCCATGGGCTAAACATGTTTGTTCTTCATGGATTTAATATCATTTCTTGCCATTATGCTATGTTTGCCTTGTCTCTTTTTTTACGTTCAGAGTGTTGCCAGCTGAAGCCTTGATCGAGTCTTGATAACCTAAATGCATCTGGCAGTACTGTTACAAAGTATTATACAAAATGAAGGAGAAAGCTCTAAATTAGGCGGTTGGGATGCTGTGCCCAAGGTGTGGTTATGTTATTATTATGATTAGTGTTATTATTTTGTAGTATGTTAATAGTTTGCTAATAAACAAAAAAGGGGGAAATGTGGGAATACAAGAAAGACTATTCAGAGCAGAAGCTGCGGGACAAGATAAACAGCATGAGAAAGGAATGCTGAGAACCAAGGAAGGCTTCAGGAGAGAAAAAATAAAAGCTGAGTGAGCTGTGTGATTGCTGTGTGATTATGACCCTGGTTGGAGGAAGAGTGCGTGGCTAGGAACAACTCATGACTCTGATTGGATAAGTGCCTGCATGCACGATTAAGGAGTGTTTGTGGAATGTATTGTTGACATGTAAAGGTGGGTGGAAAAGTTACAAGAGAAAACTTGGGAATATATATAAGGGATGTTTGAACCTTCAATAAACGATTTGGATCATTCACATCTGAGTCCATGCCTCAGACACTGCACCCAGGCCTTCCTTTCTCTCTTTCTTAAAAATGGGAGTAATGTTTCCCAGTCACAGGGGATTTCACCCGACAGCCATAATTTTTAAAATATGATGGAGCAGTTCAGCAACCACATCAGCCATCTATCTCCTGAAATGCATATCATCTGACTCCATGGATTTATATTCTTTCTGTTTCATGAGGAGGTCTCGGACTTGTTCCACTCTTATTGTGGGACAGAATCTGCTCCTCTCGCCCTCACCTTGAGGTTCAGGATCCTGGCAGACATGGGGAGCATGGCCACCAGTGAAGACTGAGGCAAAGCACTTATTGAGTACCTCAGCTTTTTCCATGGCTGAGGAAGTGTCACAGAGTTATCTCTAGATCTATCTGTATCCAGGATGGGGACAGCAGGCCCACTGGCCCAGAAAAGAGGGGGGGGTGCGCCAACGGTTTATGGGCCAGTTCGGCCCAATTCTGTGACTAATGGGGCAGGGGGACCCATGGGCCAAAGCCCTGGGAAAAGGGGGAAGGGTAGAGAGATGGGCCTAAAAACAAAACAGCGGCAACAATCTGAGGAGGAAAGTTAATTTACTAAATACGGTATAGAAATGCAAGATAACACAATATAATATAATTGGGATTGAGGCTAATAAATCAAAATGAGAGAGAGAGTGTCCAAAACTGAAGGCCTTACTCTAGAGATGAAGGCAAAACAGTCGGAGCATGCACTGCTGAGATGAGCAGCAAGAAAAGAAGGAATCTCGTAACTTGCAAGTTTTATCTTTCCCTCTGGACACAAAGTACCCCATACTCTGGGGTATGTAGTTCTTGTCCTCTTTTGAGAACCAGGTATACCTGGAAGATGGACAGTCCACGGAACCAGAGCATTAACTCTTTAACTCCCAGTGATTTACATGATGTTATGATGTGGAATACCGATAACAAAAATCATAAAACCATGACAGGAAGCCAGTTCTCCGTTCTCATTTATTAGAGGAGGAACACTCTCCTTGGCCTGTCTCCTCCTGCCTATGTATCTGTAGAACCCCCTTCTTGTTATTTTTCACATCCCTTGCCAAGTTCAGCTCCATCTGTGTCTTGGCTTTCCTGATCCTATCTCTACATGTGCAGACAACACCCCTGTATTCTTTCCAGGCTACATAACCCTGCTTCCACTTCCTATGCGTTTGCCTCTTTTCCCCCAGTTTAAACTGCAGGCCCTTGCTCAGCCACACTGGTCACCTGCCTCCTCTGCTTGATTTCTTCTGTTGGGGGATGGAGAGCTGAAACAGTGATTGAGCACCTGGTGGGAAGGCAAGGCCAACCAGGGGGAGCTCAGGTGCATACAATGCACCTGAGTGACTGAAAGGGGTGGAGCCAGGATCCACCCCTTCCCAGACCTCATTTAAAAGTTAGCAGCGGAGATAAAAGTGTCTCAGTGGAGTTGTCTGCTTAGCTGGTGCCTTCTAAGGATAAGCTGATTCTTTTATTAGGTTCTGTGACCACAGCTTCTGTATTTGAACCTGTCTTTGTTTGCTGTAACCTCTGACTTTGCTATTATGTTACTATTGCTGTGCTTTTTGTTGTATTATAGCATTATACTTGGTTACTTTGATGTTATGACAATGGAGCCAACAGCGTGTTGCTAAAAAGTAGAGAAGCTTGCCAGCTAAGAAGCATTGCGAAGGACTCAGCTATTGGCAGAGGTATTAGATGTCAGGATGAGGCCTTCACTCTCTGGAAGTGGACACTCTGTCCCGCTAGTCATGGAACGAGGCCGGACCAGCCCGTAAACTGTTGACATTCTTGATGGAGGATGCGGGCAAAAGCTGCTTTTTAGCTTTTTAGAACGAATCTCTCTGCTCTTGGAGAGCTTCACTGGGAAAGTTTATCTCTTTCACAGGTGCTCACTGAGAACTTGACCTTGAAAGTGCAGGCAGACTGCCAATATTCTGGGATATTTGTAAACTTTGAGCACTGCTATCTTGCTTCTGTACAGAGAGAAAAAAAATGATTCCGCTTTCTCTTTTAAACCTGTTTGCAGAGGGAGCTGCTAATTTTACAGAACTTGGGATTTTTAAGCAGGTTCCCAGTCTCTCCTTTGAATTCTTTCTGCAGTTTTTGAATGCTCATCTGATCACGTTGTTAATCTCCCTGAATGTATTTGTCATCATTTCACTCAGTATTTGTATTTATCATATTTTGAGGAAGCCTTCACCAGAACCAGAGAATACTGAGTGGCAGGGAGTGTGGAGAGGCTTGGGAGAGACTTTTGAAAGATGGACATCTTCGGTGTCATGGAACTTTACTCCTGAACACCTGAAAGACCCTGAGAGCTTAAACATGTATTTGAGACAGGAATGTTGTGGCTCAGGCAGATCTGAGGAGGCACAAATGATTTGTGGGGGGCCTAGCTAATGCTTATCGGGCCTTATTCAATAGTATCCCAGAGAGGGAGAGAGTTCGTGAAATTGAGAGAGAGTGTCTGAGAGCTGAAAGGGAGAGTCTCAGGGAGGCAGTACAAAATGAGCAAGAGAGTCTCCAAGCTGAAAAGGAGAGTTTCCAGGAGAGACTCCGAGCAGAGAGGGAGAATCTCCAGGCTGAGTGAGAGAGTCTCCTGGTTGTGAGAAAAGATCTCCAATCTGAGAGAGATGCCCTCCGAATCGAGAGAGACTCCCTGCAATCCAAACTCGACAGTCTTCAATCTCAACAAGACACTCTCTGGTCTGAGGGACATCCTTAAGTCCAAACAGAACACCCTCCAAACTGAGTGAGACACTCTCCAATCTGAACTAAATACTCTCATAATCAAATGAGACAGACTCCAAGCTGAGCTGGAGTTTGAGAGCGTCAGAACTGACCAACCTGATCAACCACAGGAGGCACCACAATTGATGTCAGTTCCCCCTGTAAGAGGATGGAAAATGAAACTAATCTTGACTCAGTTAGAACAGAAGAAAGAGGAGGAAAGAGGTCCAGAGGAGTGGCTCTGAGGTCGAGGGGAAGCGCCCCTGAGTCCAGGGGAGGGGCCCTCAGTAAGATCACAGTCACCAATGCCTACGAGGGTAACAAGAAGTCCTGAAAGAGTAAGAGGTGAGCAAGATATCATTATCATTGTTGATCGATCTCTGAAAATGAATGAAATTCAAAGTCTGAGAAAAGACTTTTATTTGAGAGAATATGCTGTGGGGAAACGCTGCATAGCCCCAATTTCATTCCTAATGAGCCAGATCAAGAGCATGATCCTGAGAGAGTCAGGTGTACACCAAATATGTGGCGTATATTCACAAAGACTGCACCAGAAAGCTACGCCAGTACATTTGCAGCAATGTATGGCAGAGGAGAAAGAAGATCCCTTATAAAATGAACTGATTAATAAACTTCAAGACTTTGAGTTACATTTAAGCCCTCTACGAGCTTGTGTTCAGCCATCACAAAAGTAGCTGAAAAGCTGGACAGAATGGAGAGCAAACAAGAAGATACAATAGATGAACTGTCTACCATGCTAATCATAGAATCACAAGGTTGGAAACGACCTATAAGATCATTTAGTCCAACCGTCTTCTCATTACCACTGCTACCACAAGCACTAAACCATATCTCGCAGCGCCTCATCCAGACGCCTCTTGAACACTGCCAGGGATGGCGACTCCATGACCTCTCTGGGCAGGCCATTCCAGTGCCTGACCACTCTCTGAGAGAAAAAGTTTTTCCTCATGTCTAACCTAAACCTCCTCTGATAAAACTTGCGGCCATTTCCCCGGGTCCTGTTCGTTGCCTGGGAGAAGAGGCCAAACCCCTCTTCAACACAACCTCCCTTCAGGAATGTCAACGGTTTACGGGCTGGTTCGGCCCGGTTCCGTGACTAGCAGGGCGGAGGGATCTGCAGATCTGCGCCTCTGGAAAAAGGAAACAGGGGACCCAAAATAATTGATAACAGTGGCAACGATCTGAGGTGAAACAAACTAATTTACTAAATATAGTAACAGCAAAATATAATGAGAGAGAGAGTGTGTGTGCGCGAAAAGTGGATAGGTCTCACCACAACGCTGAGGTGAGAAGTGCAGTCCAGTTGAGCCGATGAAGAAAAGCAGACGGCGAAGCACAGGCGAAGAGGAGCAGGCGAAGAAGAGAACATCAAGTGACCTTGCCGGCAGTTACATCTCCTTGCTGACCGCAAAGCCCCCTGGGGAATGTAGTTGTTGTTCTCCTCCAGACAGGCACCCAGAACTTGAGCATCCACAGTCAAACATTACATGATGTATGGTTGATGGATTACATGATGGATGGTTGATCCAGACTGATGCTGGTTTTGCTATTAAGCGAAGCAAAGTGAAAGGACCTGCCCAGGAAATTCTTTTCCTAGGTATAAAGTGGCAAGATGGACGTCGTCACATCCCGACAGATGTGATCGACAAAATCACTGCCATGTCTCTGCCCACTAATAAGAAAGAGACACAATCTTTTCTGGGCATAGTGGGTTTTGGAGAATGCATGTTCCAAACTACAGCCTCATTGTAAGCCCCCGTTATCAGGGGAGGCGGAAGAAGAACGATTTTGTGTGGGGTCCTGAGCAGCAGCAGGCTTTTGAGCAAATTAAACAGGAGAAAGCCTGTGCCGTGACCCTGGGGCCAGTACGGACAGGGCAGGATGTAAAGAACATCCTCTACACTGCTGCTGGACAGAAAGGTTCCACTTGGAGCTTGTGGCAAAGAGCCTCAGGAGAGACCCGAGGCCGACTCCTGGGATTCTGGAGTCGAGCATACAGGGGGTCGGAAGAGGGCTACACTCCAACTGAAAAGGAGATCTTAGCTGCGTATGAGGGGGTTCGGGCTGCTTCTGAAGTAGTTGGTACCGAAACACAGCTCCTTCTGGCACCTCGACTGCCAGTGCTGAACTGGATGTTCAAGGGAAAGGTTCCCCCCACCCATCATGCTACTGATGCCACTTGGAATAAGTGGATTGCACTGATTACACAACGAGCGCGGATGGGGAACCTCAGCTGTCCAGGAATCCTAGAGGTCATCATGGACTGGCCTGAAGGTAAAAAGTTTGGAACATCACCAGCAGAAGAAGTATCACGAGCTAAAGCGGCCCCACCATACAACGAATTACCAGAAAATGAAAAGAAATATGCGCTGTTCACTGATGGATCGTGTCATATTGTGGGAAAGCATCGCAGATGGAAAGCTGCTGTGTGGAGCCCCACACGGCAAGTTGCAGAGGCCACTGAAGGGAAAGGAGAATCAAGCCAATTTGCAGAGGTAAAGGCTGTCAAGCTGGCCTTAGATGTTGCTGAATGGGAGAGGTGGCCAATGCTTTATCTTTGCACTGACTCATGGATGGTGGCAAATGCTCTATGGGGGTGGTTACAGCAGTGGGAGCAAAAACTGGCAAAGAAGGGTAAACCTATTGGGCTGCTGAACTGTGGAAAGATATTGCTGCCCGAATAAAGAATATGGTTGTAAACGTGCGCCATGTAGATGCTCATGTGCCCAAGAGTCGGGCTACTGAATATAACCATCAGGTAGATCGAGCTGCCAAAATTAAGGTGGCTCAAATAGACCTGGACTGGCAGAACAAGGGTGAATTATTTCTAGCTCGGTGGGCTCATGAGACCTCGGGCCATCAGGGGAGAGATGCAACATATAAGTGGGCTAGAGACCAAGGGGTGGACTTAATTATGGACGCTATTGCACAGGTTATTCATGACTGTGACACATGCACCACAATTAAACAAGCCAAGAGGATGAAACCACTCTGGGAGGAAGGGCGATGGCAAAAGTATAAATATGGGGAGGCGTGGCAGGTTGATTATATCACCTTGCCACGATCTTGCAGTGGTAAGCGTTATGTGTTTACCATGGTGGAGGCAACCACTGGGTGGATTGAAACATATGCAGTACCCCATGCTACCGCCCAAAACACCATATTGGGTCTCAAGAAACAAGTCCTTTGGCGACATGGCACTCCAGAAAGAATTGAGTCAGATAATGGGACTCATTTCAAAAATTCTCTTGTAAATACTTGGGCCAAAGATCATGGCATTGTGTGGAGTTATCATATTCCCTACCATGCACCAGCTTCTGGTAAAATTGAACACTACAATGGGTTGTTAAAAACCATGTTGGAAGCAATGGGCGGAGGAACATTTAAGCATTGGGCGAAGCATTCACCAGAAGCCACCTGGTTGGTCAACACCAGAGGATCTATCAATCACGATGGTCCTGCTAGCTCCCTACATACTGTCAAGGGAAATAAGGTCCCTGTAGTACACGTAAAGAACATGTTGGGAAAAGCAGTTTGGGTCTTTCCAGCTTCTGTAAAGCGCAAACCTCTTCGTCAAAGTGTTTTTGCCCAGGAACCTGGGACCACTTGGAGGGTGATGCAGGGAAATGAGGACATTGAATGTGTAGCACAAGGGAATTTGATGTTGCGGGAGTGCAGTCAGTAATTCCCTGTATATATATATAGGTTTGTGTGCGCGCATGCGTTTAATGTTTGGTAATTCTTGTTTGTATATGTTAAGCATGATGTAGAATAACGGGTGGAATGTCATGGTTTTATGATTTTTGGTTATCAGTATTCCACATCATAACATCATGTAGTGCACTGGGAGTTGGAGTGTTAATGCTCCAGTTCCAGGTACCTGTCCAGAAGAGAACAACAACTACATTCCCCAGGGGGCTTTGGGATCAGAGAGGAGATATAACCCCTGGCAAGGACACCTGATGTGCATTTGGGTTGATCAGCAGGAAGAAGAGCACATCTCACCTCAGCGTTATGGTGAGGCCTATCCACCTTTCGGACATTCTCTCTCATTATATTTTATTTATTAGCTTCAATTCTACTTATGTTTTATTATGGCCTGTTATCTTGCATTCCAATATTATGTTTAGTAAATTAGTTTGTTTCACCTCCAATCATTATTGCTGTTTTTAATTATTTTGGGATCTCCTGTTTCCCTTTTCTGGACACGCAGATTTTGCAAAATCCCTCCACCCCGCTAGTCACGGAACCGGGCCGGACCAGCCCATAAACCGTTGACAAACAGGTAGGGTCTTTTCTGCGCCTGGAAAGGGCAAACCTCTCCATAGAATTGTTTTTGCTCAGGGACCTGGGTCCACTTGCTGAGTGATGCAGTAGTACAGGCATGTTCAGTGTGTGCCACAAACAATTTTGGTGTTGAGAGCGCAGCATATACAGTGTTTTGTTCCCATGTATGATACTGTAATGTGGCAGAGCGCACTTGTATATGTTGTTTCAGTACAGGCCCGATTATCCACTTGTAGTGATTGTGGAATAAGGGGGTGGATGGAGCTATGATTTTTTTTATAGTGTTTTATTATTTGTTAAATAATGTGTAATTCTAATCATAACATCAGGTATTCAACGAGAGAGTAAAGAGTCTAATGCTGCAGTGTCTGGTGGATTGACTAGAATATTTTATTACCTCTAATGCTATAGAGAGAGAAGAAAGCTACATCCCAAAAAAACTCACAGTTAGCATTATTTTTAGAGGGTAAAATAACCCTCCTAAGGCACAAGTCGGGCTAGCCGTTCTTTTATATACTAGACTCGCATCACACCACTTTGCGTTGGGCTACCGGTAAGGCAAGGGAAAGCACAGCAACAACGCAGAGCAGCAGGATGCCCAGCTTCATGCAAGTAACGATCAACTGAAATACAACAGTCTATGATGGGCCAGACATAAAGGAAAGAAGCTACTTCCACGACAGAGCAAATCAAACTAATCAAAATCATCTTGACACAGATACTTGTTACCTCCACTAACCCAACCCTTAAATGGGAGTATGGGAAGGGGTGGGATCCTGGGCTCCACCTTTCAACTCAGGTGCATTTGCATGCACCGGAAATCCCAGGGATGAACCTTGTCATTCGCAGTGCTCAATCACCACTGTTTCAACATACAAACAAGCACTTGACCTTTTGGCATTCCACGGACGCGCTCTGCCATTTTGCCACTTCATTAAGATTATAAGGCAACTTTGGGTTTTGGACAACACTCCTCCTTTTATAGGTTATTTATTAGGTTTCGATTTCCAATATCCTGTATTCTATTTGTGTTACTGTTAATTTGCATTCATGCTAATCACATATTTATCAAATTAGTGTTATGCCTACCCTAGCCGCGATTTTGCTGCTCGTTTATACTGTTTTAGGGTACCATCGCCCTACATTTTTCGCTCCTCTTTTCCTTTTTCCCCCTACCTGGGGCTGGGGTCTGTGGGGTCCTTTATCCTCAGTAGCATGGACCAGCGGAAACCACACACCCTGGCCTAAAACCTGACAAACCTACTTTATTCAGAAAAATCGGCTTGTCCTTAGAGGGATTTGATAGTGAGCACTATTTGTCCCTTAAATTGGGACCACCTTTCGGAATCAATATCTGACAGCCACAAAAAACAAAATCTTTAGGCCACGAGGAGCATCTCAGCAAGAACGCATGGGATTCAGAAAACGTACCACCATAGAGTTTCCTTCTTTGGTGTAAGGAGAGTCTGTGTGACAAAACCCAATAGTAGTTAAGATCTTTACGATTACATTCCATTCTGTTTGTGATATTGCATGTCTATTATTCCTGGTTTGGCTTGTCAAGTATCAATACAATGGAAAGCACAAAGATACAGAGCAGCAAAGATCCTCCAAGCTCACAGCGAGTGAAAAGACATTACCAAAATTGCAAAATAGGATGCAACGTAATAAGAAAAGAAGCTACTCTTACCACTTACATTCGAGAAAGGCCGAAAGTACCCTAGGGACAGGATACTCTATCAGAATATGCCTTTTGCCTCCCCGGCCACCCTTAATTGAGGTCGGGAAGGGGTGGGATCCGAGCTCATACCCTTCCGTCACAATTGGGTGTATTGCATGGCACCCGAAGCTCCCCTTGGGTTATCCTTCATTCCTATAGGTGCTCAGTCGTTGAGGTCAAGCTGTGATATAGACCCTATGTAATGATTTCAGGGCGAAGAATGAATGGTAATAATAACATGACTGGGGAAACCTTTTGCATGTAACACAAATAATGTATTAACCTGAAGGTCTGTTGTTTTCAGGGATTGCAGTATAGTGTGGAGATATCCCACCTTCGCACAATCGTCATTATAAAAGTAAAGATCAGCTACTCACTAAACATACATCTGGGAGTTAATGAGGTTTATTCCTCAATATTCAGATGACAAATATTTCGCAACTTTAACTACTAAGTTTTGCGCAAGCAAGCATTAAGTACGAATACAACAACTCAACGCGATTTTTCTACAAGATACACGTACTAAAGTAAGTTTGCATATTACTTCAAGATCGTGAGAGAACCTCAGACTTTTACGCAGAAACCCTAGAAACGAAACAGAACACTAAACAGCGGACACTGCTCTAATCATACTCCCTGAAGCTCATGAGGGCCAACCCTGAGGCCAGACACGCACTCCTGCATCCACCTCACATGGATTACAAGAGTAACCGGAGCGGCAACTGTTACTCCGGCCCCCCCGAGCGTTGTGTCGATGTTGCGGTCGGATGACTGCTGCAACTCAATCAGCCCCACACATACTGACTAGCATCACCAGGTGTTTTCAACGCATACTTGAAGGCACTTCCTGGCCATCCATAACGCCCCAGCGTATCATTCCCTCAACCGATCGGTACTAATCAGATCCTGCGTCCAGTTCCCAAGGTGGTATGGACTGATATCACACGCAGGATATCCATCTGATTGAGAAAAGAGGGGGAGGTTGAGCGGAGCGGCAGCATGATGGCGGCAGTCGGAAGGACTTAAGAAGTAACGACGGAACAACGTAGAGCTTACTGTTATTCCCTAGGCTCCTCCTTGCCTCTGCCTGGTTGGTTGGGGGGCTGGGGGGGGGACGGACTCACTCTATTGTTTGAACCGGTGGGGGCTGCAGGGGAGCCCGCTGCTCAGGTCTTGCGGCTGTCTCGTGGAAGCAATCTTCCGACTTTAGGCACATGACGCTCGTATTTGCTGGAGGAGTAGTAGCTGCTCAATACGTCCTAAAGGAGAGGCGCGCGCACGCACGCACGCCGCAGTCAAGTCTCCTCATGTATCCTCTCGCTACTTTCGGTTCGGAGTTATGCGGTGGCTTTCGAATATGGATGGGGAGGTGGCTGGTACTGAGGGGAGGGGAATGGATGCCTACTGTGGGTCTAGGCTTTTGGGCCCGCTGGCTGTTTTCCGACGGGGGGGGGAGCTGCGAGAGCCGAGGCGGGCATCTGGGATCTAGTTTTTTTAGTTGGCTCTTGTTGGGAGAGCCTGTGATGAGCCGGCTGGGAGGTATGAGTGCGGCCCTCGCTTTTCTCTGGCAATGGGGATGCTGGGGGAAGCGAGCCTGGAAGGACAGCGAGACCTTAGTGCATCTGGGAGTCCGAGACAAAGGACGAACGCCTGTGCAGGGTCGACACTATTCGCGGAGGCTGTCATCGTTGGTGGCGGGGGGTAGGGAGGACAGCCACTAGGCATAGGTTCTCTGGGAGCGTATTGGGAGTGGTCAGTCACAGGAGACTGCGAGAGTGCGGTGGCTGAGCGTACAGGGACACGGGGAAGAATATTAGACTAATGGGAGCAGTGACGCTCAGAAGGCAAGAGCGGACTTCCTGGAGCGAACAAATGTGTGTCCTAGGGTACCATACTGCATAAGATTAGGATGTTTGTCCGCAGGTCCTGGTGTAGGAGGACAATAGGGAGGAAGATATTAGGTCCTAATTGGGCAACAAGACGGCCTTCCGTCGAGGAACCCACTAAGCTGCCCTGCTCTGCCGCCGTTGAGTGCCAGCAGCCGCCTCGCTTTGTGTCTCCGTCCGGAGTTAACAGTGCTTAGTTCCTGTAACTTATTCTTTGCCGTCCATATGCACTCTGCTTACTTGATGTGTTTTTAGGCGACGTAGGACCTGAGCACAGGGGCTATTTATACCACCCACCAAAGAGAGGTAGCCCTCAACCACATACATAGCTTCGAGTCCTGAAAGTGGTGATTAAAGAAAGACTGTTCCGAGGCAAATCAGCTGCTAATTCTGGATTTATTAGCACTATTGTCGAATATCTGCCCTTTAGCAATTTAATCAGCGAGATCTCATACTTGTTTCCATTTAAAAATGATGCTAAGACTTTTGTTCGAGTTGCTCTGACACGTAGTGAGCTGATTTGAAGGTGTTTTGTGTGAATGACAGTCTTCCCATCTAGTGGGATCTTGTGTAGTGATGGGTGTGGCGTTGAGCATTTGATTATTAATAAATGGAAATAGTACTGTAAGTCGCCTACCTCTGCACCCAACTGCATGTAAATATTATGTCTACGTCTGGAAATGCTTCTAACGATGATTGGTTTTGTATTGCAAACTAATATTACCCTAAGTCAGATCTTAAAGCGTAATGTCACTGATCTTTAATATTTCACGCGTGGAAGAGACTGTTTTCCTTCAAAATTTAGATCTGGTTGTTCTTGAGATAGGACTAATAAGACAAAAGTCCGTGCTACTAGTTTTAAGTGGAGCAGCTACCGTACATCAATATCTCTCGCCCGAAAATCGTTTAGCAGAAATAGGATTTTCAAAGCTGAGTCGTGGGCACGCAAACAAGCCGTCACCTCAGGCCAACTTGTCACAATTTAATAGCCACAAAGTTGCATAAAGGACATAATGGCCTGTGTGCTGGGACCTGATTGCAGTTGGGCAAAAAGCTAAACAACTCTTTCCTTTTGTGCATTTAATGTATTTCATTTAGTTATTTCAGTTTTTCAATGTAGCATACCAAAATTTATTTTTAAAGTTAAAAAGGTGTAAAATGTGAGATACACCAACACAGACATAATGTAATAAGAATAATTAGGGCGCCGGTTTATGTTTCAGTATCCTGGGGCATGCAACCACCAAATATTTCAAATTGTCAACATTTTCCTTTACAACTTCAGGTAATTTGGGGAAAAAAAATTCAATGTGAGGGCAGAGAACTCGTTGATAAACAGCATTACCCACTGAGAAAAACAGCAGAGTACTGGGAAGTGGGATGCTGGACATATCTACCTTAGGTTGAACCTAGTGAACTTATATTTAGTCGTTTAAACATATCTTACCGTTAACATGCAGCGCTCCCAGTGATGAAAAAGATAATAAGAACATAGCGGAGAGTCAAGGTAAGCACTTTGTCATTTTAATCCTTGACTATGTATTCTCTTATATTTTGTTTATTAGAACTGCTTTACCTTTTAATTTTGTGCCCAGGGTTTCTAGTGAGCAAGCAGAAGAGCCCATATTAGGAGCTGGACATACTTCTACAGATGCGTTGTTTTATAACTCGAATAATTGGTGTTATACCCTATAATAATAGAGTTTGGGTAGTTTTAAACGATTACTTACGCTATCCGCTCAAAAGTTGCCTTAAAAATCTGTATGAAACAGATTGGACTGAAAATTTACGACTCCTATGATCTATCGAAGTGCAGGGGCATGCATAGTAATGTACTGTCCGAACCCGACTAGAAGGACCATCTCTAGAATTTTGGAACATAGACTGTTAATTCATCCTTTTGAATCTAAAGTACTACTTCACAAGGACATATCCTTCTTTGTTGTGAGAACTGTCAATCATAGAATAATGAAAGGTGGTAAACTTATGTTTTGTATTTTCCAAGTGAAAGCACAGGTTCTCAAGCTGTTTCTTATAAAAAATAGAAAATCCCACGACTTTAAATGCGAAATGCTGAGGTGGCTAGCATGTACAGAGAGTTTGCTTGGCTGGAGAAGCCTGATTAGAGCTTCCCTGGTGCAAGATGAGGACAACAGTGAACTTGAACTTGTATTCTTCAGCCTGGAGAAGAGAAGGCTCCGGGAAGACCATATATCAGCCTTTCAGTAATCTCAAGGGTGCGACGAAGAAAGGGGGACAAGACCCTTTAGCAGGGTCTGTGGTGATAGAACAAGGGGAAATGGCTTCAAGCTCAAAGAGAGTAGATTAAGGTTAGATATAAAGAAAACATCATCTTTTCCAGTGAGGGTGGTGAGACACTGGAACAGGTTGCCCAGTGATGCCCTGTCCCTGGAGACTTTTAAGGCAAGGCTGGATAAGGCCCTGGGCAACTTGATCTAGCTGTGGATGTCCCTGTTCATTGCAGGGGACTAGGTGGCCTTCAGAGGTCTCTTCCAACTCTAAGGTTTCTATGAATTATATTCTTAGTCTAGAACACCATTAAGTTCAACAAGTCTCTACTGCTTGAGTTAGTTCATATTTCTAAAACTGAGAATATGGTCAATGCTACAGATTTAAGAAGGCAATGTAAACTTTCAAATTTAAGTGTGATCATGCTGTCAGTCTACCCATCTTTTCATCATCTCCCTCTTTGATGACAGCTTTTTGAACCTGTTAGTTCATTCCATCAGTCATAGGTCATAAAGAAAACTGAGTTCTGTGGGCTTTTTATGAAAATTGACAGTTAAGTAGAGGACGTAGGTCTAAATTATTGCCCCCAAGTGAAGAAGTGCAAGAAGAACATAATGGCCAGCTACCTAGTGAATGCATGTTTGCCATTATGGTTGCATGTAAGTGAGTAAGGAGTGGGAAGAAGAGAAAGGGAGAAATATTTAGCTAATGTTAGGTGCAAATCTCTGGGAAATCTGAGAAACTTTATTACTTACATTTTTTTTTAATGTAAACCTTCCTGTTGTAACTAGGAATATTCTAGAAAGTCAATAAACTTTGGATCTTGTGAATAATTTGAAAATTATTCCCAGTTATTTATATAAAAAAATAAAACAAGCCTTGTTGGTCAAGGCAACCTGGGCTCACATAAGGGCCAGCCACTGAAGGAAGAGCATCTGTTGAACCTAGGCTGCTTCCTGAGGAGTACTGTATGGCTAGAGATCTCCTTTACCAGTTGAGTGAATTCAATTCTTCTTTCTGTGTATGACTATCGTCCTACCTGTTAATACTTTGCTTGGTATTGTTGAGAACCTATCACAAGGAATTTTACTTCTTTGTGAGCAGAACAAGTGTGAACAAAGCTAGTTTTCTGAAATTTTAGAAAATTATAAATGAGACCTTTAACAAATGTTAGAGACATCTCTGATCACTTTGTGTTCATGATTTTCTTTACTACTTGAAACGAGCCACCTAGCTACAGATAATGTATAAAAAATACTTCATATCAAACTGCAACCACTCTGATATATAAATACTGCTATGTTAAAGTTACTAAAAAGCTATAGCAATTCTCATGGAACTAAACTAAGTAAATATCATTAAAGCTTCCTGACAACTGTATTAAAAGTAAATATCGGGAAGAAGCAAATTATTTGAAACTTGATAGTTGCTAGTGAAGTAAGACTGTTCTGCATCTTAAATGTGCTGTTGAGCACATTTTAAAGGTTTAAAAAAGTTTTAAAATATTAAAGAGTTTTCCCTGGGCTTAATCCTGTAGCCTACTTCACAGAAAAATCTCAGAAGGCGTATTTGCATATTTGCTATCAGGAAACTGTTTTTGTAAATGAAGGGTGAAACTTCTTGTTTTAAAGAATTGAGCCCTCTTTCTGTCTAGTATATTTACATTATTAAAATAATTATTGTGAAGAGTTCATATTGTTTTAAAGAAACTCTTATAATGAGTTGCAGAAGTTGTGGAAAGCTTGTAGTATTCTCAGCAATAGGAGGACCAGAGAAGGGACTAATCGGAAACCTTAGATTTTATATGCTGACCAATGCTGTGGTAAGGGATTGTAGTTGTCTTCCATTCCCTGCGACTGGCAGTGAAAAGGCATTACTGAAATGTGAGGAAATAAATGATTAATTTGCCAAGCTCCTGTGTTCCTTTCCACTTGAGTCTCTTTGTCTGACTGGTAGAACTCCAGAAACCTTTCCATTGGTGCAAATGCTGAGCCTGAAATTCACTTGTAGCAAAACAGAACATTCTGTATTTTTCATACTTGAATAACTTATTGCACTGTTTGGACACTGCTTTGACTATGTTCATGACCTCTGAATCTATAAATCTGTGCTAGTACCAAGACCAATGAAGGTCATAGACGGACATAAGCATTAAGCTAATCTCGCTTGATGTCATAATTTGTGTAATCATTACAGCGAAGTCTACTCTTCAACTTTGCATTATTTGAAATCACTGTTTTGGATTATTTTTAGTAGTTCTAGGTTAAATATCACAGATAACATTAATCTGGATAGCAAGTAAGTATAAGCATAAAAACTTCATAGCAATACTCTGAGAAACTGACTCAAAGTTAAGCAAAGCATTTTTGTGTGTGTTCTTGAAAGTATTCTGTTGCAAGCTTGAATAGAAGTAAATACATATTAGCTAGTAACAGGAAAGTTTAATGAGCGAGGAAGGGCAATAATAAGCTCTAGGTAGAACAGAGAATGTGGAAGTGAAACATTGGTGCCAAGTGAATAGCATCTCTTTTGTTCTGGAAGAAATATAGGAAGATCAAGACATGAAGCACTTAAGCAGAACTTAATTCTCTGTAGGTAAAAAGAGATGTGCTTAGTATGCTCCATCTGGAAAGTATTTGGCTAGGGTACATTATAGTTCCTTTTTTTCCTAAGCAGAAAGTGGCTTCTTGCACCAAATACCCTTCTCATTGCGTACATTCTTGAAAGCTGGTCTTAATACGAGACAGCAATTTCACACAGAATTGTAGAGGTTGAAAGGGGCCTCAAGAGATCAAGTCCATCTCCCCTGCTAAAGCAGGTACCCTACAATAGGTCACACAGGTAGGCATCTAGAAGGGTCTTGAATATCTCCATAGAAGGATATTCCACCACCTCTTTGAGCAACTTGTTCCACTGCTTCATCACCCTTGCTGTAAAGAAGTTCTTCTATATGTTAGTACAGAACTTTCTATGTTCAAGTTTTTAGGCCCCATTACCCTTTCCTTTGATGCATACCAAGAAGAGCCGGCCTCTCCTTTGCCCCCCATCCCCTTTAGATACTATAAACATTATAAGATCCCCTTTCATTGTCTTTTTTTTTTCCCCAAGCTGAAAATCCAGGATCAAAGCCTTTTTCCTCAATGGGAGTTCTCCAGGCCCTTAATCATAGAAGGTTGGGTTGAAAGGACCATTATCTGTTCAACCCCCTCTTGGGGGACCTTCCAGACCAGGTTTAAGCCCCATCCAGCCTGGCTTTGAAGCTCAGGGGGGGCTTCACACCTTCGGGCAATTGTTCCAGTTTCTCACCATCCTCAAACAAAAAATTTTCCGATATCTGTCTAAATCTACCCCTTTCAGTTTAAAACCTTCCCCTATCCCTTTATCCCCTTTAAAAAGCCCTCCAGCTTTCCTTAGGCCCCCTTCAGGACAGAAGGCCACTAAGGTTTCCTCAGAGCCTTCTCTTTTCCAGGCTGAAGAAGGGGGGCCCAGTCCCTCAGCCTTTTTTGTAGGAGAGGTTTCCACCCTTCTGACATCCTTTGTTGGCCCTCCACTGGGAACCCCCGCTTTCAAACCAGTCCATGTTCCTTCCCGTGGTTGAGGGCTCCGAACTGGACAAATACTCCAAGGTGGGGTCTCATGGAAAGCAGAGTGAGGGGCAGAATCCCTCCCTCCCAACCCTGGTGGCCACACTTTTTGATGCACCCAGGAGGGTTGGCCTAATTGGGTTTGCAGGCGTACGTTGCCAGCTCATATTGATCTTTCACCAACAACAACCCCCAAAATCCTTCCCTCAGGGCTGCTCTCAATCCATTCCCTACCCAACCTTATCCTGGGGCAATCTTTTAATCCAACTTGGTGGGCCCCTCTGGATGGATCCTTCAGGAGACCCCCCAGTCTTTTTGAAACGGGGGCCCAGAAACTGGGGACAACTTTAAATGTGGCTTATCAGGCAGAGTAAGAGAGGAATAACCTCTTCTCCAAACCTGCTGGCCACATTATTTTTAATCACAGGATTTCGGGTTGGAAAGGACCCAAAAGATTATCTGCCAATCCCCCCTCGGAGCAGGAAAACCTAAATTAAGGCACAGGAATGGTCCAGGTGGGTTTTGAAAATGCTCCAAAAAAAGGAGACCCCCATAACCTCTCTGGGCAAACCTTTCCAGTGTTCTTTACCCCTCATGTGAAAGTTTTTCCTTCTCTATTTAGTGGACCTCTGGGTTTTCCGCTTGCACCTGTTGCCCCTTGTCCTTCATTGGATTCCTGAGAAGGCCTGGCCCTCCTCCGACACTTACCCTTTAATATTTAATAACATTATAATGAGGTCACCCCCTCAGCCTCCTCTTCCCAAGCTAAAAGCCCAGCTCCCCTCAGCCTTCCTCATAAGGGAGAGCTCCCTCCTTAAATTTTTTGTGGTTCTGTGCTGGCTCTCGCAAGCGTTCCTGTTTTCTTGAACTGAGGGGCCCAGAACGAACACAGTTTTAGATTGGTCCCCAGGGGCGGGGGGGAGGGAACCTCTCTTTACCATAACCGCTTTGTTCAATCACCCCGGATGCCATTGGCTTTGGCCAAAGGCACAGTGCGGTTTGCCATCCTGCTTTACCGGGACCCCCAGGTCCCTTCCCCCACTCTGCTCTCCAACAGGTCGTCCCCAACCTTAATACTGGCTTGGGTTGTCTCAAGGCAAAACCGTTTGGCCATAAGGACCCCTAGGTCCTTCCAAAGGCCCCTCCCGCTGGTCATTCCTTTACCTGTAAGGATGTAAGTGTTATTCTTCCCCCCGGGCAGGACCTACACTTGCCCTTCTTAAACCCATAGGTTCCCCTCCCCTGCCCAACTCCAGCCTGTCAAGGTCACGTGACTGGTAGCCACGCCTTCAGGTGTCACCAAATCCTCCCCCTTTGTATCTCAGAACTTTGCTGGGATGGACTCTTTCCCTTTCAATCCAGGCATTGATCTAAAATTTCTCAGGGGGAGGCAGAAATGATTTTCATTTCCTATCTGGGGTCTTACCTATAATCGTGCCCGTAATTTGGTCCCAAGCAGGGCGGTCCAATTGTCTGCAGCATTTCAGGACACTGGGTCTGCCTCTCGGGGCTTTCCTTCAGGTCCCACAGGGTTTCATTTACAGTCTTTTCGTCCACCCTGCAGGGTTATGGGATCTGTTTCGGGCAGCCCTTCAGAATACCGTTTAAATTTCAATAGGCCCACCCCCTGGATTTATGGCAGGTGGAATCGCCATTCGAGTTGTTTTCTTCTGCCCAGCGCGTATCGTTGCCCCATAAAATGAGTTCCTTGGCCTCCGATGTTGAGGTTTTCCGTAGGCAACATATTTAGTCGTGCCTTGATGGTTAGCCCCAGGGTTTTTGCTTTTTGGTACTGGTAGGCCTGCACTACCCACTGCGCGCCGATGCGGTCAGGGGCATTCTCGCCCCCTCCAGGAGGGAAGGGCCCAATGTAATCGACCTCCATCATGGGGGATTGTGTCTCTAGCAAGGGGGCGTTGTTTCGGGCAACGACACAGTCCACCTTAGAGCCAAGGTTGCAATCCTGGCATGCCTGGACAATGTCAGGTAGTTGTAGGGCGTCCCCATGTTAGCACTTGCCCACAAGTCTTTTTTCCCGCTGCCATAGTTCTGATGTAACCAAGGGGTGAGGTTCTCAGATGGTGAATTCTCAATCCATCAAACTCGGGCCAGCTGTTGGCTTATATTTCCCGGGACGTTAGGGGGTGTGACCAAACATGGTAGACAGTAAGTCCTGTGTTTGACTGTTTCCATGTCTAACCACATGTCTTTCCCAGATTGGGTCGGGGTTGGGATAGTTTCCATTCCGGGGTGGCCCACGGTTGACCCACAGAGTGAGCCTCAGACACAGCCCAAGAACTTACAGATATTCGTCCCCATCACCAGGCCTTGGTTAAAAAAAAAAAAAAAAAAAAACCCACCAGGCCGGCTTTAACCCATTTGGGCCCGGCCCCCCCCCTTGTTCCCCAAACCAGTAGTCTCGGTCAAAGGAGGTATGCTATTGCTCTCCACTTGCTTGGGTTGCCCTTGCGGGCCCCATCTGTTAACCGGCCTCTTCGGGATAAGATATTTTCCCTCTGGGGACCTTCTCTGGTGGAGGGCCGGTTTCTTTTGGTGCATCACTGTGATCTCACTGGGCCTGGTTTCGAAGTTTCTTCTTTCAAGGGTGGAGGCGACACTCTCCTTTGGCCGAGGTAGGCGAACCATCGTGCCATGTTTTGTTGGGCCACCCTGTCTTAGGAAGGTGGGTCACATCTTCCCAACCCACCCTGAATCAGCAGATGGGCTTAACTAAACTTCGCTGTTTGAGGTTAGTGGGCTCTCTGCCGTTGCCGGCAGGCAGCCAATAACTGTTTTTCACATCTATATCTTTCTTCTGCTCCATGCCCGACCCGGAGACCGAAAACCAATGGGGGCCAAACAGAACTTGGCATTGCCACAGGCCCCCCAACCAAAAGCTATCTTGATGACATGAACACCAACTTGGGAGGGTAGGATAAATAATAACCCGGCCTGGGTTGCTTAACTGCCAGTTTTTTGCCGTTGGAAAGATCCTGTTTCTGTTTTCCCCCAATCCCATAGCTGCCCCTTTTTTGTGAGTCTGGTACAGTGGCCTTTTCGCTGCGCAGGTGGGGTATAAAGGAACACCAGTAACCCAGTAACCCTAGAAACTCTTGAGCGCTTAATGTTGTAGGGACTTGGGAACACCTGAACCTTATCTATGACAGCACGGGTTAGTTACTTGGTCAGTGACCAAAACCACCCCCAGGAATTTTACAGCAGGGCCCCGGACCTTGCACCTTTTGGGGATTTATTAGCCCCTCCCCCTCTGTTGTAAAAGGCGGTTAATGAACGCGCCTGCCCTATCCCCCAGGAGTCGATGTCCCGGGGAGTCAAGTTAAAACAGGTTAACCATCAGGTTTTTTTCCAATCAGCCAGGTCACCACAACTAGATTGTGACAATACTTGGGAACCGTACCCCTGTGGCAGGACCTGAAAGGTCCACTGCCTGCCTCCCCACTAAAGCAAATTGAATCTTGGATTCCTCGCAAATTGGGACACTGAAGAACGCATTTCTAAATTAGGGCACGATAGGTTTTTTTTACCTCCCCTCAATGTGTCCAAGGGAGGCAAATATTGGGACGGCCAATGAATAGCAGGTGACCTTATTTAATTCCCTGTTATCCACTGCTTCTCCACGGCCACCTGACTTTCGCAGGCCATCGGGTTGAATTATTGGGTGTGTGCAGGTCTTAAATGCCCCTTGTTCTAATTCCGCACCCTTCTCGATATTTTCATCTTGCCCACCTGGGTTTCTATACGCCTCTTAGTAATCCCGGCCGTTTCAGCAGGCAAAAGCCCCATGTTTCCATAGCCTCTTAATTATTGGCCTGCCCACCCAGATACTGAAACTCTCTTTCAAAGCTGAACTCTCCCACAGTTGTTGGAGGCCAACCCCAGGAATACTTTGCCAGGAGTACTCCTGGATGGGGGCAATAGTACCTTATTCAGGGGTGAGGACACCCAACCCCCAGTTTTCAACCATGTTTGGGTGACGGAATGTCGTCCCCAAAAAACCACCCCTCACACTCTGTTTCCCACCAAATTTGGTCAAATCTCCGTAATAAATTGTGTTTCTGCTCCATGCCCACTTGCCAAAGTTTTTGAAATTTTTTCGGGACCAATAATGTTAATTCTACATAGGGCCTCCGGTCCCCATTGGAAAGGGTGCCCAGGGAGGTGGTGGAGTCACCACCCTGGGTTTTAAGGGAAAGGTGTTGGGGGGGAATGTTTGGGAAATGGGTGTTTGTGGTGGTTGGACTGGTGATCTTATCTTTTCAACCTTAGTGATTTTGGAGGCCCCTAGGGGGGCCAGCACCCTACCAAACCTGAATTGTTCTATGGCCAATTTTTTCCTTTTGGTGGCTAGGCATTGTGGCCCAAGACCTGAGGCGCTTTTTTATTTTTCCCTGTTAGGAACAAGAAATCTTTAAGTTCCACTAATTGTTGGCATTTTCTCTCTATAACCCTACCCTGGTTTTCTTAGGGCATGTCATGGTTTTGTTTGTGCTACAGACTATTTTCCAAAAGGCCCTCTACCCCTTAGGTCCTTGAAATTTTGGCCCCCCTTCTGAGGTAATCAATACCAAGTATACATGGAGCCCCTGGACCAGTCACAATAGGGTGCTTTTGCCAGTTCCTACCAGTGAGGCTTATCTCGGCCTCCAACACAGTCCAATTCTTTGAGAGCCCCAGTCACTCCAGAAATATGGATTGTTCTGTCCCTTCATAAGTCGAGGGCATCAGAGTGCACTGTGCACCGGTATCCACCAATGCCTTACATTTCAGTGGTTCTGATGTGCCAGGCCATTGGATCCACACAGTCCAATAAACTCTATTATCCCTTTCCCCCCCTGACTGAGGGCAGGGCCCCTCTAATGTCATGGTTTTGTTTTTTTTTTTTTAGCTATTCCATTTGGGATGTAGTTGCTTGTAAAATTAGCCATTCCATCCGAGATGCAAGTGTCATAATTACTTGTTGTGGAATTGTGTTCATATATAACCAGTATGTTCTCTATATGTTGGCCTGCAAGGCTCTCTTGTGGACTGAGAAAAGAGGAAGGCTCACTCTGAGGATCAGCCTCAAGTGTCCCACCAATATCACAGTCAGGTTCTGACTGCTCAGCTTCAATCGAGCTGAGTACAGGGATATCAGGACGGTTATTTTCTATTGCATCAGGCTGTGAGACTGTAGATATCTCTGAGGTAGGTGAACTGGAATTATTTTCAGTGCTTGAAACTATGCTATAACAACAAACCATGACAGGCAGTTCTGAAATTTTTGGTTGTCCTTTAGTTGTCTCCAAAGCTGGAGAAGGACATGGTTGGGCTGGCGGTTAAACTTAGCAAATTGGACCCCAGCCCAAATTATATCATTAAACATTTGTTTTCTGGAGACCCTTATGGGTCCCGATTGAGGAGCTTGAGTAGCCAGCATCTTGGTTTTAGTCACCAGCAGGACCTCAGCGTCTTCTAATGTCCAAATATTGCGCCTAGCCCACAGGCGTTCTGTTTCTCCTAGGTTGGCCACTAACTGGGCAGGCTGCTGGACTACCGCTTCTGAGGCCACCAGGGGATTTAACATAGAGACCAAAGTACCATACAGATGAGAGGGAGCTTGTTGTAGAATTAGGTCTCTCATCCCTACTGAAAATTTGACCATATCAGGGCCATCAAATGGATCTTCATAAATTGCTTCCCTTACACCTAGTTCACAAACATAATTTTGAAGGTCCTCCATGGAGGACCACAGCCCTGTATGTAGAGGTATATCAGATTTATTTGGCCATACCATACTGCAGGCCCCCATTAACCATTCTATTATAGAATGGTTTTCATCAAGATATTGATTACCTGCATATAACCTCTGCCTGAGAGCAGGATGGACAGTCATGGTGGCCAACTTGGCTATTTCCGGGCCATTCACCAAAACACTTTCTGCCTCAGAATCCCACAGTCTTAATAACCAAGCTGGCACACTTTCTCTAGGTTTCTGCCAAAATCGCTGTACTAAATCCATCAGTTCTGTTGCCATGTATGGCCGGGCTGTTACATGCAAGTGAGTCTAGGCAGGGGGCCACTGATTAGGCAGCACTCCTGCTGGTCTGTCCTGTACTTCTTTGTTTTTTTTGAGTTATAACAGGACAGACTTCTAGTGGATCTGTCAGAATCGGAGATTCGACATCGGATTTCCATTTTTTTATTTTCCTGATCAACGCAGTCTGTTGATTCACACGTCTGGTCACTGTTTACTGAAATGTTACGAACTTGACCTATTGGAAGATGCAGAATTGGTTTCTTCCCTGTTAATATGCCAAGCTCTTTCACTAACTTTTTAATACAGTCCTTCAAAAGTTTGTTTTCATTCTCTGAAGTATTATTCCTTATTTCCACACGATTTAAAATGGTTAATAGTGGCTATACCACTGTGGAGGCAGCTAATTATCTGTCTTTCTTGATTAGTGTATCTTTGCTAAATCTTTAAAAGTAATCTGCTGTACGATATGGGTTGATATTTCCCATAACATATAGGGGATCCCATTTTTCAGTGATGATCACTAGTTCATAATAGGGAGATCCCACAAATCCAGGGATCTGCCTTAGAATCATTTTATTCAGGGGGGGTAGTATTCTCCCCACTGACCCATTTATAGAAATTCTAAAGTATTTAGTATGTTTGGCCTGGCTCACCAAGTGTATAATCAATGAATATTAAGATGCTATAATTATGAAATACACAAAAGAGTCAGAGAAAGCAGAATATAATAACAAAAAGAGAATAGATAAGATGCTTATCCATATCCTGGGCTCACTTATGAAACTTCAGGAGAGCTGATCACGAGAAGAAATCTTTCCCCACTGGTAGTCAACTCTTAAGTTAAGGAGAGGTGGAGCCAGGCTCCACCCCTTCTGGCAGTACAGGTGAATTGCCTTCACCTGTGCTCCGTGGCTGACTCATTGCTTGCCTCAGGTGAGCAATCAGAGGTTCAGGCTGTGACTCAGCAGTCCCATACACTCATTTTGGACTGTCTCCCTGAGACTCTCCCTTTTAGCTCTCAGACAGCACGGATACTCTCTCAGTTTCAGAAACTTTCTTCTTCTCTGGGATAGTATTGAATAAGGCTCAATAAGCATTAGCCAGGCCCCAAATCATTTGTGTCTCCTCAGATTTGCCTGAGCCGCAACATTCCTGTCTCAAGTATGTGTTTAAGCTCTCAGGGTCTTTCAGGTGTTCAGGAGTAAAGTTCCATGACACCGAAGATGTCCATCTTTCAAAAGTCTCTCCCAAGTCTCTCCACACTCCCTGCCACTCAGTATTATCTGGTTCTGGGGAAGGCTTCCTCAAAATATGATAAATACAAATACTGAGTGAAATGATGAACAGTATATTCAGGGAGATTAACAATGTGATCAGATGAGCATTCAAAAAATGCATAAAGGATTCAAAGGAGAGACTGTGAACCTGTTTAAAAATCACAGGTTCTGTAAAATTAGCAGCTCCCTCTGCAAACAGGTTTAAAAGAGAAAGCGGAATTATTTTTTTTCTCTCTGTACAGAAGCAAGATAGCAGTGCTCAAAGTTTACAAATATCCCAGAATATTGGCAGTCTGCCTGCACTTTCAAGGTCAAGTTTTCAGTGAGCACCTGTAAAAGAGATAAACTTTCCCAGTGAAGCTCCCCAAGAGCAGAGAGAGATTTGTTCTAAAAGCTAAAAAGCAGCTTTTGCCCGCATCCTCCATCAAGAATGTCAACGGTTTACGGGCTGGTTTGGCCCAGTTTTGTGACTAGCAGGGCGGAGGGATTTCTCAAAATCTGCCCCTCCAGAAAAGGGAAACAGGGGACCCCAAAATAATTTAAAACAGCCGCAACGATCTGAGGAGAAACAAACTAATTTACTAAATATATTATTGGAATGCAAGATAACACACTATAATACAATATAATTAGAATTGAAGCTAATAAATCAAATATAATTAGAGAGTGTCCGAAAACCAAAGGCCTTACTATAATGCTGAGGCGAGACATGTGGTCAGGTCAAGCAGCAGGGAGGAGAGCCTGATGATTGAAAAGGGGTGTCAGGTGACTTACCAAGGCCTTATATGTGTTCCCCCTGAGCGGAAATGATAATAGAGCGGTGAACAGTCCTCTGGGGAATGTAGTAGTTGTTCTCTTCTGGGACAGGTACCTGGACCTGGAGCATTAACTCTTTAACTCTTAGTGCACTACATGATGTTATGATGTGGAATACCAATAACCAAAAATCATAAAACCATAACAGCCATGAAGATGATTAGAGGGCTGGAGCACCTCCCCTATGAAGACAGGCTCAGGGAGCTGGACTTTTTCAGCCTGGAGAAGACTGGTGAGGGGACCTCATTGCAGCCTTCTAGTATTTAAAAGGGGATTATTAACAGGAGGGGAATCAACTTTTCACTCGGGTAGATAGTGATAGGACAAGGGGGAATGGTTTTTAGCTCAAGGAAGGAATGTTTAGATTAGATGTCAGGGTGAAGTTCTTTACAGAGAGAGTGGTGAGGTGCTGGAACAGGCTCTCCAGAGAGGTTGTGGATGCCCTGTCCCTGGAGGTGTTCAAGTCCAGGTTGGATGGAGCCCTGGGCAACCTGGTCTAGTACCAGATCTGGAGGTTGGTGGCCCTGCCTATGGCAGGGGGGTTGGAACTTGATGGGGTCCCTTCCAACCCAAGCCATTCTATGTTTCTGTGATTCATATGCACTTCCATGTCAGATGAAATTTTTTCAGACTGCCCTTCTGTTTCCATTTGTTGTACGGCAATGAAATGGAACGGGATATTGATAGGAAGGTTCAACCTCTACTGCCGTACCACCAATATTGGCCTCTGATTTTGTGGGAAGGTTCAACCTCTACTTCCATACCACCAGCATCTGCCTATGACATCATGGGCCAACATAATAAAATAGGAGGCATTACCTTTGGAGCAGCCCTTTTGTACAATGTGCTTCATATAAGGCCATGACATTTAGTAGATGGTCAATACAATTTTGATACATTTGCTTTAGGGAACTGTCTCACTCCAATTTATAGGAGGGAGAGGAGGTTCTTTTTAATATATGTATACCCGGCGTGAGATTAAGAAACAATGGTTCAAATGTTGGTCCGACCAGTTTATTACAAATCTTAATCAGGGAGATGGGGAAGGGGAGGACAGACACTATTACGAATTAGAGTAATGGGGAAAGGAAGGAGGGCGATAGAAAAGATAGGAAAGAAGAGGCAAGGAGTCTTTGTAGGAAGCAAGAGGGAGATAGTCACCACCATGGATCCAGCGTGGTTCTTAGTTCAGTCATTGATCTTCAGTAGTGGTGGGTCATCAGGCATTGTTGTTCTGTTGACGACGATGGTGACCATGGCGATGATGGCCACTTTTCAATGGTAGTACCAACTTATTTATAAGCCCAAAGTGGTCGAGTCAGCTCTCTTTGAAGTTGCAGCTCAAATCCAAAGTGGTTGAGTCAGCTCTCCTTGGAGTGGCAGCTTCTGGCTCTGGGATCTCAGCAGAAACTCCTTTGTTTCAATCTTCTTGGCCTTGCCAGCAGATAAGAGGGAGCAGGGAGGCACCAACTTGTATCTTGCCTTCACAGGATACAATGGTATCATCCCCCAGTCTCCCATAGCAAAGAGGAGTTATTTGGTCACAGGCTAGATCTTCCACCAGTAAACAGTCCTGAGCACTATCTTCTGAAGGTAAACAGCTAAAATTGTCCACACACACAGTGATGTTGATTGCCACACAGCAACACCCATCACTCATCTCCTAGGCTAGTCAGTCTTATCACAAGAAATACCTCAGGAAGCAAGCTTTGAGCCAAAAAAAAAAACAACCAAAAAAAAAAAAAAGGAGGATTAATACAGGAACATTTATTGTACTTGCAGCAGTTAATAGTTTGTAGTTCTGGAAATACTATGTATTCTTTATTGGTTTTTGAGCTGTCAGCCTAAGTCAGGAAAATGGGATCAAGTTCTTAACTCATAATGGCTGAGGTCAGGAAATAACACTTCTTGGTAACCTGAACTTTATATTCTTTGTTCCTGTCATGGTTTTGTGATTTTTGTTGTTGGTATTCAACATCAGAATATCATGTAAAGCAGTGGGAGTTAAAGAGTTAATGTTCTGGTTCTGGGGATTGCCTTTTTTGGGCATTTTGGTTCTCAGAGGGGAGGGGAGGAGTGGCATTCCCAAAGGACTTCTGGCCCAGAGGAAGAAAGGTGGAGCTCTTGACAGGACACCAGCCTCTTTTCCTCTCGCAGACTCTTGGTTTCCCCGCGGAGAAGCACGTGGTTCCCTCTGCACTCTACAGTTTTGGACAGTCTCTCTCATTTTGTTGGATTTAGTAAATTAACGTTCCTCCTCAGATCGATGCCGTTGCTCTGTTTTTTTTTTTTTGTTTTTTTTTTTTTTTTCCTGTTAGACCCATCTATCTCCCTCCCCCCTCTCCCAAGGCGCAGGCCTGCAAATCCGCTGCCTAATTAGTCACGGGGCCGGGCCCACCGGACATAAACCGCCAACACTTCTTTTCCCCCCTCTCTTTTTTTTTTTTTTTTTTCTTTCCTTTCCAGGCCTGCTGCCCCTGTCATGGACACAGATCTAGAGATAACTCCATGACAGTCCCTTTTGCTTTGTATCAATGATGATGAATAACATGATTTTTTTTTTATACATCTAAATTGGATATTGAATAGTTCAGATATCTTGAAACTTAAAAAAAAAAATCACCTATGAATTTTCAGTTTAAATAGTTTAGCATTTAATGCCTGTTACTTATATTCATTCTGGAAAGGAAAGGACTCTCCATATTCAAATGTATGCATGCCTTGAACTTCTGGTTTATTAAAATAACGGTTCACTGTCATCTCAGATGCTTTTCAAAGACCCTGTTGAAATTGATCTTTTCTGGTTTTAGTAAGTTGAACTTGTATATTTCTCAAATTTATATTCTTTTTCCTGTTGTTTTTGAAGCGTAGGATTAAGGCAGCGTAATGCAATGAATGCTGTTTATATTAGTGATAAATTGTCATCTCTTGGGGCCTTTATCAATCTAGACCTTATAAAGGCATCTAAAGAGTGTACTCTAGCAGTGTTTTTGCAGCATAGCTTGCATAGCTTTCTGTCTTGGAGTTTTTCTTCCTAGTACCTTATACAAATTAGCTGACTGTTCCTAGTTGTGTGCCCCTATTGGGGACCTTGTTTTAAGAAGTAAGCTAGTGAAGCTAAACCGAAGACTACTGAAAAGAAGGTGACAGGATACTTCCTTTTAATCTGTTTGTCAGTGATGTTTTTCTTTAAGTCTGTTTTCTCCCGTACCTCCCCAGAACATGTTCTGATTTTATTCCATAAGTATTTATTGGAGTTTGAAAAATTAACAGGTGCAAACAAATACTGTAAGTACCAAAAGAGAGTTTTTTTGCAAGCTATCTTGCTTTTCTTGCAGAATAGTTTGAAAATAAATACTGCATTCAAGGATCAGTTTTAAATTGCTCTTGAATATGTTGAGAATATTCAGACAGTGTTTATAAAATTTAGCGCGGACAAAATCTTAGTTTTACATGCTGCTGTACAAATGCAATTACTTGACTTGAGCTAGGAGTGAGAGAATCTTCTTTACTATATATCCTGGAAGAAGTTCTTTATAGACTTATGTTGATAATCCAAAATAAAGTTCATATGTGAAACTACACATTTTTGAAGTGGGAATCTTGTAATTACTTTGTGCAGTCTCGTGCATTCATGTCTTTATTTAGTGGTATGGATACTTTTTTTTTTTCAGCTGAACAAAATGCAATGTATTTAATGCCTGGTTTCTCATTTAAGAATACCTTTAATTAAATTATTGTTTTAATTTTACTGGGTTTACATATATATTAAAAAAAATAGCTGCTTGGAACCTGAGAAGAAAGACTTATATGACATGTTTTTGAAAGAGAATTTATTCAAAACAGAATTCCTTCTTTTGTAGCAGGATCTAGAAGACATCCTCTTCAATGACAAATGCTAAATATTCCCTTTCTGTATACATCATATTTAACAGCATAATTATTCTGTAGTTTAATTTGCCTTACTCCATTGTTTTTGATCTAGAGTTTCAATTCAATTCTTGATAGTGTTCATAATTTCTGTTAATCTTTGGCCTCTTTTTGGAAACACATTGATCAGTGAAGAAGGGAGGAAAAAAGGCAAATTACACCATGGGATAGAGTTGATTGGAAGAGGATAGCAATGAAAGAGCAAGATTGAAGGGAAGACATAAGGTGATGTCATGTGATATAGTAAATTAACAAACAGGTGAATAGTTAACTGAAAATCAAGTCCTGTATGCTCTTTGATTATATGTAAGTTTGTCACTGGGTTATCTAGATCTGTCTGTCTGCATGACAGGGGGACAGTAGGCCCACCAGCCCAAAAAGGGGAGGGGAGGGATGTCAATGGTTTACAGGCCACTTCGGCCTGGTTCTGTGACTAATGGGGCAGGGGACCCACGGATCCACAACCTGGCAAAGGGTAGGGAGATGGTAGATGGGCCTAAAAACAGAACAGCGCCAATGATCTGAGGAGGAAAGTTAATTTTCTATATATGATATTGGAATGCAAGATAACACGCTATAATACAACATATAATTGGAACTGAGGCTAATAAATAAAATAATATGAGACAGTGTCCAAAACTGAAGGCCTTACTCTGAATTGAAGATGAAAAGGCTGGGGAGCACACCCACAAACTGCCAGGGAGGGAGGGAGAGTCCCGTGACTTACCATAAACTTTATCTTCCTTTCTGTCAATGGTTTACGAGCTGGTTTGGCCCAGTTCTGTGACTAGCGGGGCAGAGGCATTCATGAATCTGCACCTCCGGAACAGGGAAACAGGGGACCCCAAAATAATTAAAAACAGCAGCAACGATCTGAGGAGAAACAAACTAATTTACTAAATATGGTATCAGAATGCAAGATAACACACTATAATACAATATAATTAGAACTGAAGCTAATAAATCAAATATAATGAGAGAGCGCGTCTGAAAGGTGGAAAGGCCCCACCATAACACTGAAGTGAGATGTGCAGCCGGGTCAAGCAGCAGGGAGGAGAGCCGAAAAAAGGGCACATCAGGTGATCTACGAAAGCTTATATCCCCCTCTCTGAACAAAGTTCTCTGGGATACGTAGTTGTTCTCTTCCAGACAGGTGCCCAGAACTGGAGCATTAACTCTTTAACTCCCAGTGCACTACATGATGTTATGATGTGGAATACTGATAACCAAAAATCGTAAAACCATGACACGCTCTGAATGCGAAGTCCTCTGGGGTGTGTAGTTGTTCTTTAATGAGAGCCAGGTATTTGGAAAATTGGCAGTCCATGGAAGTGGGGCATTAACTCTTTAACTCCCAGTTTTTTACATGATGTTATGATGTGGAATACCGATAACAAAAAACCATGACAACAGTATTTATGATTTTTCTGCTGGTCTCAGCTGTATTTGGAAAGGGTAAGGGAAAGACAAGGAGGTTCTTACTTAGACTAGGTGCTTGAAGATTGCCTTCTACTTTCCAGTTTCAAGCATACTTTTTTTTTTTTGAAAGAGGGGAAAAATGGATTATTGTTGTATAATCAACAAATACACAGAGTGGTGTGGTTAGGCTGGTATCTATAGATCATATAGCTAGAAAGATTATCATGGTGGAAAGGGATAATTGAAAATAAATGAAAATGCTCACCCATGTCCTGGGCTCACAGAAAAACTCCAAAGGGATCAATCTCCAGGAAGAGACCCTTCCTCAGTTCTAATCAGCCCTTCACCTGTGTTCCCGCAGCTGACTCAGTGCTTGCCTCAGGTGATCAATCAGAGGTTCAGGCCGTGCTTCAATAGTTCCCATACAATTGTGTTATACCCAAACGCTCTCTCAGGCCACATCAGAATGATTGTGTCCTCTTCCACTTTCTGTTGAATTGTTTCAAATAAGAGCATCTAAAGAAAAGGCATTGACCCTGGACTTCATAAGAAGAGAAGGGAGCAAGAAATAAAGCACTTGACCTATGCTCTTATGTAAAATGAACTCTGGAAAGCGTCAGCGGGTAATTATAATAGTATTCTGAGTCTTCAATTGAAGAAATATTTTACTTTTAAAGTTCCTTGCATCTTAACACTAGGAATATAGTACCAGAATCTCAGTGATTTGTAGCGCCAGTTCAGGTGATTAATCTTGTAGAGGTCAGTGGTACTATTTAGTCTTAAGAAACATTACTCATTCTGAGAAGAGTTAAAAAAAAAATGTACCCTAGCTGGATAGTATCGGATAATATTTAAAGCACTTCAGAAAGGAAAGAGATTGCTTTTACTCCACAAAAAAGAAAATAAAAGAAAAGCCTACAGGCAAAGGAAGAAAATAAAAAAAGACAAGGATGTTAAAATATGACTAACTCACAGATATTACTTCCTTGCATTTACATTTGTAACGCCTTTATTATAGTGTTTAGGTTCTGCTTCTTTTAACAAAATGAAACAGTCTTGCTATCATGAAAGTGTGGTTTAACAAACTTTTTGTTATTTTCTGGTTGCTTTTTTCTTCCCTTCTCTCTTTTCTCTGTAATGGAATAACTATTTTAACAGTCAAATTTTGATATAGTCTGAAATGCTCTCATTTGTAGCCTGGTTAGAGGTGATAGCTTGTAATGATTATTTCTAGAAAAATTTATGAATCTTTCTAGGCTGTATTTCCTCTTTTTTTGAACCTCAAGATGACATAAACCATTTCAGGCATGCCGCAGAGCAGCAATTGGACAGATCACTACAATGGGAAAGGCATTACAACAAAGGCGTGATGACAGAAGGACCAGCACAACAAAAAGGTGCTATTATAAAGGAAGGGAAGAAGATTGCCCACCCATATCAGAAAACTCAAGGTCTGCAGGAGAAAACTCCACCAAAAAGAAAACACCACAAAGAAATCTTTCCCCAGTGGCAGTCAGCCCTTAAATGAGGTCTAAGAAAGGTAGAGCCAGGCTCCACCCCTTCAGGTCACACAGGTGAATTGCCTTTACCTGTGCTCCCAGGCCTGAGTCCTTTCCCCAGGTGCTCAATCTGTGGGACGGGTCTCCTGATTTTAGTTACAGGGAGGACCTCAGCCCCTTCCAATGTTCAGATATTGTACCTGGTCCGAAGGCGCTCTGTCTCTTAGATTAGCCACCAACTGGGCAGCCTGTTGGACGATGGCCTCCAAGGCCACTAAGGGGTTCAGTATGGACAACAGTGTGCCATACAGGTGGAGAAGAGCTTGTTGTAATATGAGGTCCCTCATCCTCGCCGAAAACTTAACCAAGTCTGGACACTCAAAGCCGTCGTCATATATTGCCTCTTTCATTCCTAATTCTCTAATATAATTTTGAAGCTCGTCCACTGAGGTCCATAGACCAGTATTTATCGGAACATCACTTTCATTCAGCCATGCGATTCTACGCACCGCCATTACCCACTGAATTAGAGAATGGTTTTTGTCATTATGTATCACAGTGGCATATAACCTTTGTCTGAGAGCCAGATGTGTGGTAATGGATGCCAGTTTAGAAATCTCAGGCCCATTAATTACCACACTTTTGACCCCTATGTCCCATAATCTCAACAGCTAGACTGGTATGCTCTCTCGTGGTCTTTGCTTGAATCGTTTTAACAGATCCATGAGCTTGGCAGCTGTGTACAGGTGCGCCGTTACATGTAACATGGTATGTGCAGAGGGTCACTCTTCAGGTGCCAACCCAGCTGGTTGGTCTTGGATTTTCTTTGTCTTCTGAGTTATTACTGGCCTTATTTCTAGACAATCTGAGGTTCCCAGATCCTCTAGTTGGCTATTAGTTTGCTTGGCTTTTTTGTTCTTGGGTTCAACTAGAATCCAAGGATCCTGCTGATCCAAGTCCTTTTCCCCTTCTAGTGATACAGATCTTAATTTCAAAGGGGAAGTACTATTTAAAGGTGAGGCAGTTTGCCCTATCAAAGATTTGTTTTCCATTTTTCTAGTACAAGCTTTCAAAAGCTTATTTTTATCTTTTAATTCCTCTTCTGAGGAATGATATGCATTAATTGTGAGAAGCAGCAGCCATGCCACAACAGATGCTGTTACTATTCTTTCCTCGGTTGTCAAAAAGTTCTGTCCTAATTTATTCAGGAAATCAGCCATTTTTTGATGGGGATATAATAATGGGACTATTGTCCCTTATAGGTTCTCATTCTTCAATAATCCAAGCAGCACTTAGCCACAGGGAACCTAAGAATCCCAGGGTTTCCCCTGGGAGTTCCTCTTTTGGTGTATTCAGGATCCCAGTGACCATTCAACACATAATTCTTTTAAGGTAATACATCATAAATAAGTACCTGCCTGGCTCACCAAATGTAGCAATTGAACAGATCAATACAATGGGAAAGGTGTTACAACAAAGGCGTGATGACAGGAGGACTAGCACAGTGGAGAGATACTATAAAGGAAGGGAAGAGGATTGCTCACCCATATCAGAAGGTTCTAGGTTTACGGGGAAAAGCTTCAACGACAAAGGACCTCCAGGAAAGAATCTTTCACAAGGGCAGCCAGCCCTTCAATGAGGTCTAAGAGAGGTGGAACCAGGCTCCACCCCTTCAGGTCACACAGGTGAATTGCCTTCACCTGTGCTCCCAGGCCTGACTGAGTCCTTTCCCCGGGTGCTCAATCAGTGGTTCAGGCCGTGACTCAACAGTTCCCATACATGCAGATACAAGTTGTTGGAGTAAGAGATTACTTTTTGTGAGAGATTGTGTCTGTTTTGCCTTGGGTTCCTCATCACTGTTAAAGTTAGTTTAAATCTATTAAATTTCTCAGAGGAAAGTCCTTTGATAAACAGCTATTGGTGTTTTAAGTATTGCATGTGTTGTGGCTTAACCCAGCAGGCAGGTAAGCACTACAGAGCCGTTTGCTCACTTCCCCCCTGCAAGTGGGATGAGGGGGAAAATTGGAAATAAAATAACTCTCATGAGTTGAGGTAAAAGCTATTTAAGGAAGACAGAAAAGGAAGAGAGAAAACTAAATATACATAGGTCACTCCAAAAGTAATGCTTCCTATTTATTACCACACAAATGACAACAGATACAAAGAGTACAATAACACTATTTGGTAGAACCAATTCTCAGCTACAAAACACTATTTTTCAATGCTCTCTACCTTTAGCTGATTTGCATGGATGAGTTAATTGAGACACTCTTCATTTCATGGTGTGAGAGCTGTGCATGGCTTTCTAGAACGTTGCTTGTCTTTCACATCACTGTTGCCACTGCTGAAACGCAATACCCACTCCTCACTGTGCTCACATCCACTGTTTGGTCTCCATAAATGTTCAGCAAATGTTGATGAATGTGAATGGGTGCCATTTTTTCCGCATGGAGGAATTCAGTGACACACCTTTGCTTCATATGCATTTCCACGTCAGACACCATTTTGTCAGACCGCCCCTCTGCTGCCACGTGTTGCATGGCAACAAAGTGTAACCGGATATTGGTGGGAAGGTTCAACCTCTACTTCCATACCACCAGCATCTGCCTATGACATCATGGGCCAACATAATGGAATAGGAGACATTACTTTTGGAGCAGCCCTCATAAAAATACATAATGTATTCTACTAACAAAATACGAAAGAGATTTATATATACATTAGTCTTTGATTTAATTATTAGAATACTGGGTGGGGCTGTTCTTCATTTAATGGTTTACGCTGTTAAGCAACTATAGTGCTTCTGAAAACAGAATGAAGTTTGGATTCCTTTGTTGATGACCTTTTAGAAATTTCAAGTTAAATTCCTTTCAAGCTTGAATGCCAGATCAAAGAATCATAGAATATCTTGGGTTGGAAGGGACTTGAAAGATCATCTAGTTCCAACCTCCTTGCTGTGAACAGGTTTGCCACCCACTAGATCAGGCTGCCCAGGAACCCATCCAACCTAGCCTTGAACACCTCCAGAGATATGGGGTGTCCACTACTTTTCTGGACAGCCTGTTTCAGTGCCTCACCATCCTCACAGTGAAAGATTTCCCCTAAACATCTAATCTAAATCTCTCCCCTTTTTAGTTGAAAACCATTCCTCCCTTGTCTACCTGTGTGAAGAGTTTGTCTTCCTCTTGGTTATCGTAGTATCATAGAATATCCTGAGTTGGTAAGGACTCATAAGGTCATTGAGTCCAACTCCTGTCTCCACCTGGGACCACCCAAAAATCAGACCATATGTCTGAGAGCATTATCCAGATGCTTCTTGAACTCCAGCAAGCTCTGGGCCGTGACCACTTCCCTGGGGAGCCAGTTCAGTGCCCAGCCACCCTCTTGGTGAAGAACCTTTTCCTGATATACAACCTGAACCTCCTTTTATGCTCCTTTTAAGTATTGGAAGGCCACAATGAGGTTTCCCTGCAGCCTTCTCTTTTCCAGGCTGAACACTCCCGTCTCCCTCAGCCTTTATTCATAAATGAGATGCTCCAGTCCTCTGAGCATCTTCATGGCCTCTTCTGGACCTGCTCCAACAGTTCTATGTCTTTCTTGTTTTGTGGCCCCCATTTTGTATATAGTTGGTCCAAATCACAACATAAAATGTTGGCAAATCCTTCCTTAAAGCTTTTTTTTTTTCCTGCAGTTCTCATGAAAAAAGGGAAACAAACTGAAGTTATATTTTCTTTAAAGGAATGTGTGCTTAAAAGAGAAGTCGTGTATACATACATACAAAAACATGTAAACGTGGAGTTTGATAAAGCTAAGGGTTTGAGTGGGTGAGAAATACCCTTGCTTTACTCCTCTAAATTATTGTTCCTCTTTTTTTTTGTTAAAAGAATCTGATTAAACTTTGAGTTTTCATTCCTGACTTACTTAATCCAATGCAATCATTTGTATGATATCCATGTTCCTGTACTTATTTAACAGTTGATTTATAGGTGAAGCTAAAGTCATTTTTTAATCATGTTTCCTTAGCCATTGCATAATATCCTGCTATCTTATTTGCAGCCAATCAGATGATGATTCTGGGTCAACATCTGCTTCTGGATCTGGTTCAAGCTCTGGAAGCAGTAGTGATGGAAGTAGCAGTCAGTCAGGTAGCAGTGACTCTGAGTCTGCTTCAGAGTCAGGCAGTCAATCAGAACTGGAGTCTGATGCGTCTAGAGAGAAGAAACAAGTTCAAGCTAAACCACCAAAAGTTGATGGATCTGAGGTAAAATGACAAATTAATGCTCTGTGGGGAAAAAACACTGTTCAGAGTAGTTTCAAGAGCAGCCTTCATTTACACAAACAACAAAAATTTAATTAGAATTCTAACAAGATTGGGTTAGTGAATGTGCACACAGTTCTCAAACATTGGGCTCTTAAATTTTTCTGTTTGCATGTATTTAATTAGCTTTTTTTCCCATGCAGAGATATCTATTATTGCATGTTTTTTAAGACAAAGTAGCACAATATTGTTACTTCTAAAATTTTATTTGTTTTTCTAATGCTTAGTTTCTTCATATAAAAAACTGACTGTACAATAATTTCAGGCTTATCATAGAATCATAGAATGGCCTGGGTTGAAAAGGACCACAATGATCATCTAGTTTCAGCCCCCCTGCTATGTGCAGGATCGCCAACCACTAGACCAGGCTGCCCAGAGCCACATCCAGCCTGGCCTTGAATGCCTCCAGGGATGGGGCATCCACAACCTCCTTGGGCAATCTGTTCCAGTGTGTCACCACCCTCTGTGTGAAAAACTTCCTCCTAATATCTAACCTCAACCTCCCCTGTCTCAGTTTAAGACCATTCCCCCTTGTCCTATCACTTGCTTATTTACTGTTTATTTTTTGTATGGGGAAAATTTTGCTAAAACTAGAAAGGAAGTGTTATTTAAAAATTTCTTAAATACAATGGATGAAAATTGCCTGAACTTTCCTGTTTCTCTGTGATATTTGACCTTAATTTGGATGATAGACCATATATATGAAAGGTAATAAAATATTCACTACGGTAAGATTCAGACTATTAAGGATTCTCTTCTTTACTCTTAATAAAATTGAAGTCCATCTTTAAAGGACTTCTTTGAGGGACTAGGGTATCTTGTATGAGGAAAGACTGAAAGAGCTGAGACTGATTAGAGTGGGAAAGAGACAGGTCAGGGGGATCTCATCAATATCTATAAATACCTGAGGGGAGAGGAGTGCGAAAAGGATGGAGCCACACTCTTCTCAGAGGTGCCCAGTGAAAGGACAAGAGGCAATGGGCACATGCGAAAACAAGGGAGACTCTGGAACACAAGAATCATAGAATGACATGGGTTGGAAGGGATCTTTAAGATCATCTAGTTCTGACCCCCCCCCGCCATGGGCAGAAATGCTAACAATTAGACTGACCAGGGCCCCGTCCAGCCTGGCCGTAAACACCTCCAGAGGTGTGGCATCCACAACCTCTCTGGGCAACCTGTGCCAGTACCTTACCACTCTGAGTGAATAATTTCCTCCTAATATCTAATCTATATCTCCCCTCTTCTAGTTTAAAGTCATTCCCCCTTATCTTATCAGTATCTGCCTGTGTAAAAAGTTGGTCTCTCTCCTGCTTCCAAGCTCCTTTTTAGTACTGGAAGGCTGCAATGAGGTCTCCCCTGAGCCTTCTCTTCTCCAAGCTAAACAAGTCCAGCTCCCTCAACCTTTCTTCATAAGAGAGGTGCTCCAGCCCTCTGAGCATTGTTGTGGCCCTCCTCTGGACTCACTCCAACAACTCAATGTTTTTCTTGTGTTGGGAACCCCAGGCTTGGATGCAGTAGTTCAGATGGGGCCTTACAAGGATAGAGTAGAGGGGGCCAATCCACTCCATCACCCTGCTGCTCCCCCCCTCTGGTTGTGGCTTGATACAGTTGGCCTTCTGGGCAAGCATGCCTGGTGGGTCATGTCCAGCTTTTCACCTATCCCCAAGTCTTCTTTGGGCTGCTCTCATCACATTTTTTTCCGCCCAGCCGTATGTTGGTTAGCTGGGGATTGCCCTGACCAGGTGCAGGACCTTGCACTTGACCTTGTTGAATCTCATTAGATTCTCATGGGCCCTCTTTGAGCCTGTCCAGGCCCCTTTAGATGGCATCCTGTCTTTCTCTTGTGTCAACTGTACCATTCAGTTCAGTGTCATCAGCAAACTTGCTGAGGATGCACTCAATTCTATTATCTAGATCATTAATAAAGATGATCTAGGTCTGAAGTTCTGTCTGAACATTAAGAAAAACTTTTTTTTCTTTTGCGTTGGTGATTGTCAACGGTTTACAGGCTGGTTCGGCCCGATTCCATGACTAATGGGGCAGGGGGACCCATGGACCCATGCCCCAGTAAAGGGGGAAGGGGAAAAAGGGGAAAAGGTAGGGAGATGGGCCTAAAAGCAAAAAAGTGGCAATGATCTGAGGAGGAAAGTTAATTTACAAAATATGATATCGGGATGCAAGATAACACAGTACAATATAATTGGAATCGAGACTTATAAATCAAATAAAATGAGAGCGAGAGTGTCCAAAACCAAAGGCCTTACTCTAATGCTGAAGGTGAGATGGCTAGGGAGCACACAACCACAGTGACGAGCAGTAAAAAAAAGGGACAGTCTCATGACCTGTGAGCAGTTTTATCTTTCCCTCTTAACGGGAAATGGAAACTGAACAGTGAAAGTCTTCTGGGAAATGTTTTCTTCTCTTCTGAGACAGGTATACCCAGAACTATCGACAGTCCACGGAACTGAGAAATTAACTTCTTTAACTCCCAGTGCACTACATGATTGAGGTTGGGAAACCAATAACAAAAAATTAAAACCAGGGGGGATTTTAACCCCGGGTTGGTGGAGCAGGCCCGGGTTTTTAAATAGGGGGGGTTTCAGCGCCCCCTAGTTGAATAGGGAAAAGGGTTAGGGGGAAAATTTGAGAAAGGGAAAAGCCTTTCCCAAGGCGGAAATTTTGCCCACCGTTTGGCTTGGGAATTGTGGAAGGGTGGGATTGTTGGATTTTTCTCAATTGGCCAATGGGGAGCCGTCCGGTTTGATGGGGACCCCCGGAACAACAGGTATCGAACGGGAAGGGTACACCAACTAATTGCATTAAAAGATGAAGGGTTGGTTTGTGAACGCAAACCTTTTCGGCCGGGTGAAGCAACGGTTTTAAGGGGGTTGGGTTATGGAAAGGGAGGGGCCCTGGAACCCAAAAAAAACAGGGAAAACCAGGGAGTGGGGAAAAGCGGAATTGATTGAGGGGAAAGAAACAAATTGTTGGAAAAATAAACCAGCAATAAATTTAATCGGTTTCTAAAAGGGGCGGGGCCAAACCGGCCCGTGAAGGTTAGATTTCCTAGGAAGCCAAACCCTGGGATTTAAAAAATTACACTCTCCTGCGAAATCTTTCCCTGTGGGAATGGGCCTGAAAACATAAAAGCCAATGCTTCTTTCCTGCAAGGCCCGAACAGAACCACGGAATGAAGGTTAAATTCAAAGTGATAACCAGAGGATGGATCCCAAAAAAAATCAAAAAACCTTATGAAATTGGGAGGAACCTTTCCCCCAAATTTATCCTTCCAGGAAATTAAAGGCCAATTGGATTTATGCCATTTCCCGAATTTAGGGTTTTGCAGGATCGAGGTGAAAGAATTCCAAAGGAACGCCCACACCCTAATTCCAAGCTTTTCCGCCCCCAACCCTAAACCCCACCACCTTTAAATGTTCCAACAGAGCATTTCTGCAAACACACCTTCAACCGGTTCACACAGGCGCTTATCCAATCAGAGTCTGAGAGTTTCCTCTTCTTGTAGAGGTGGCCTTGGTTCTCCATCGGGTTTATCTTGCTTCCAAAGCCTTCCTGCTCTGAACAGTTTTTCTTTTTAATTCCCACCATCCCAATCACACAGAAGGGGAAAAAAAGGAAGAAAAAGGATCTGTGTGCAGGTCCAAGGCCATGACTCATTGCCAACAAAGAGACTTGGGACAGCTCACATGACTGGGAATGCTGGTCATGGATGGCTGTGTCCTCCTTAGGAAAGACATACTGGTGAGGCAGTGGAGTTGCTATTTATGTGAGAGCAACTAGAATGCATTGAGCTCCACTTGGGGGAATGATGAAAAAGTGGAGAGCTTGTGGATAAGAATTAAGGGGCAGACTAACATAGGTGACCCTGTTGTGGATGTGTACTACAGGCCGCCTGATCAGGAGGAGGAAGTGGATGAGGCCTTCTACAAACAGCTGGAAGAAGCCTTGCGATCCCCAGCACTGGTTTTCGTGGGGGACTTGTAACCATCCTGATATTTTGTTGGATAAGCAACATAGCCAGGCACACAAGGTCAAAGGCCCAGTTTTGCCAAATGTGTTTAATGAATAACCTTTCTCACAGAGGTGGTGGAGGAGCCACAAGGAAAAAAAAGAAGAGTGCGGCTGACCTTTTTTTACTAACAAGGAAGAGCTGGTCAGAGATGTGATTGTTGGTGGAAGCTTGGGATCACAAGATGGTGGAGTTCAAGATCTTGTGTGGAAGAAGCAAAGCAATAAGGAGAATTGCTACCCTGGACTTCAGGAGAGCCAACTTTGACTTCTTCAAAGACCTATTTGGAGGGTATCCCATGGGCTAGAGTGTTAGAAGGTAAGGGGGCCCAAGGGAGCGGGGTTTGGCGTTTAAACCACCCTTTTCCAAGGCTCAAGATTGGTGCATCCCTAAAAGTAAGAAATTGGGGAAAGGTGGCAAGAGGCCTGTGTGGATGAGCAAGGAACTCAAGGGCAAACTGAAAGGAGAGAAGATCCATGAAATGTGGAAAAAGGGCCTGTCCACCTGGAAAGAATATAGGAATGTTGTCAGGGCCTGTAAGACACAATAAGGAAGGCTAAGGCCCTCTTGGAATTAAACTTTGCAAAGGAGGTAAAGGATAACAAGAAAGATTTATTTCAGTATGTCAGTGGTAAAAGGAAGACTAGGGAAAATGTGGGTCTGCTACTAAATGAAGTGGGTGCCTTGGTAACAGAGATACGGCATGCCTTCTTTGCTTCAGTCTTTAATGCTAAGACTAGCACTCAGGAATCTAAGACCCTGGAGGTAAGAGAGAGAGTTTGGAAGAAAGGAAGATTTTCCCTTGGTTGAGGGGACATCGGGGTTAGAAACAACCACAAAATTCTGGGCCCCCCCCCACCCAAATGGGGGATGGACCCATTTGGTGAGGCCAGGAAATTTCAAAAACCATTGTTTTGAAAGGTCCTGGAAAGGATTGGGGAAGGAAACCAATGTCAATCCAGTCTTCAAAAAAAAGGAAGAAGGAAGATAAAAACTACAGGCCGGTCAGCCTCACCTTCCATCCCTGGAAAGGTGGTGGAAAACCTTTCCAAGGGGAAATCATGCTTGACCAACCTGGTAGCCTTCTATGATGTCATCTCTGTCTGGGTAGATGGGAGAGCATCCCACAACATCCTTGTAGGTAAGCTTAGAAAGTGTGGGATAGATGAGTGGATAGTGAGGTGGATTGAGAACTGGCTGGACTGACAGAGCTCAGAGGGTGGTCATCAGCAGTGTAGAGTTGGGTTGGAGGCTGTACCTAGCCCCCTACCCAGGGGTTGGTGCTGGGTCCAATCTTAACATCTTTGTCAATGACCTGGATGAAGGGAGAGAAGAGTCCATCCTCAGCAAGTTTGCTGATGATACAAAGGTGGGAGGATTGGCTGACACACCTGAAGGCTGTGCTACCATTCAACATGACCTTGACAGGCTGAGAGTTGGGCAGGGAGGAACCTGATGAGGTTTAAGAAGGGCAAGTGTAGAGTCCTGCACCTGGGGAAGAATAACCACTTACATCCTTACAGGTAAGAGGATGACCAGCCGGAGAGGAGCTCTTTAGAGAAGGACCTAGGGGTCCTGATGGACAACAGGTTTGCCATAAGCCAGCACTGTGCCCTTGTGGCCAAGAAGGCCGATGGTATCCTGGGGTACATTAAAAAGAGCACGGCCAGCAGGTCGAGGGAAGTTATCCTCCCCCTCTACTCTGCCCTGGTGAGCCACCTGAATACTGTTCAGTTTGGGCCCCTCAAAAAAAGAACCAGAGGTTGGAGGGTCCAGGAAGGGCAACAAGTGGGATCTGAGCCCCCTTTGAGGACGGCTGAGGGAGTTGGTTGTTAGCCTGGGGAAGAGAAGGTCAGGGGACTTATATGGTTTAAATACCTAAAGGAGGAATGGAGGAAGATGGGACAATTTCTAAGCGGTCGTGAAGGACAAGGGTAATGGGCAAAACTTGACATAGGAAGTTCCATTCAACATGCAAAGAACTTCTTTACGGAGGGTGGACGGAGCATGGAACAGGTTGCCCAGAGAAGGTTGTGGAGTTCCTTTTTGGAGATTTCAAGACCTCTGGTAGCCTCTGGCAACCTTTGTAGGTACCCTGCTTAGGCAGGGAAGGTTGGACTAATGACTCCAGAGGTCCCTTCCAACCCCTGTGATTGTGTGATTCTGTATCATGGTCCTGGGCAACTTGCTCTGGGTGCCCCTGCTTGAGCAGTGAGGCTGGACCAGATGACCTCCACAGGTCCCTTCCCACCTCAACTATTTTGTGATTCTGTGATCTTAATAGCGATTCTGTTTATGTTAAGAAATGTAAGTATGTGGTATTCTTTAAAGTTTCAATCTGTTTAAATGACTCTTGTTTCTGAATTAAATTTTGGCAGTCCAGTCCAAGTATACTTTCTTTACAGAGATCAGTAGCGCTCAAGAAGCAACAACAGCAAATGACAGCTTCATCAGGCAGTGGTTCTGAAGAGGTGAATAACATATAAGTTAATTTATTTAAATCTAAACATAAATGTCCAATTTTCCCATATGTTAGAATTAAGTTTTGTAGAGCCATGTTACATTCTCTTAAGTGTGTATATATAAAATGACTTTTATAGACTAAAACCAGACATGTTGAAATGACTGATGTGCATAGAAGGAACCATAGGAAAAAAAAACTTTATTTGCATGTTTTCAGGTGACTTGTGCTAAAATTATAGCAGTCTAGATTGGTATTTTTAATGGAGGTAACCCACTGTTATCACTGCTGAAACGCACCACCCACCGCCTCACTGTGCTCATATTCACTGTTTGGTCTTAATGTTCAACAAGCATCAATGAATGTCAATGGGTGCCATTTTTTCCACATGGAGAATCATAGAATCATAGAATCGCAAGGTTGGAAACAACCTGCAAGATCATCTAGTCCAACCGTCCTCCCATTACCATTGCTACCACAAGCCTCTAAACCATATCTCATAGCTCCTCATCCAGACCGCCTCTTGAAACACTGCCAGGGACGGCGGACTCCACCACCTCCCTGGCAGGCCATTCCAGCGCCTTGAACCACTCTTCTGGAAGAAAATTTTTCCAATGTCTAACCTAAACCTCCCCTGACAACTTGAGGCCATTTCCTCGGGTCCTGTTTGTTAATGGGAGAAGAGGCCAACCCCTCCTCTCACACCTTCCTTTCAGGAGTTGTGGAATGAAAGGTCTCCTCTGAGCCTCCTCTTCTCCAGACTAAACAACCCAGCTCCCTCTCAGCCGATCCTCATAAGACTTGTGCTCCAGACCCCTCACCATTTGTTGCCCTTCTCTGGACACGTTCCAGGGCCTCAATGTCTTTCTTGTAGTGAGGGGCACAAAACTGGAACACAAGTACTCCAGGTGTGGCCTCAACCCAGGCTGAGTACAGAGGAGGATGGTTACCTCCCTGCTCCTGCTGGCCACACTATTTCTAATGCGGGCCAGGATGCCGTTGGCCCTCTTGGCCACCTGGGCACACTGTCAGCCCATGTTCAGCTGAGCATCAACCAACACCCCCAGGTTACTTTCCTCTTCACAGTCATCCAGCCACTCATTCCCAAGCCTGTAGCACTGCATGGGGTTATTGTGGCCAAAGTGCAGGACCTGGCACTTGGCCTTGTTGAACCTCATCCCATTCACCTCAGCCTAGCGATCCAGCTTATCTAGATCCCTCTGAAGGGCCTCCCTACCCTCAGGCAGATCGACACCACCTCCCAGCAAACTGACTGAGGGTACACTCAATCCTTTCATCTCAGTCATCAATAAAGATATTAAACAAGATGGGCCCCGGTACTGACCCTTGGGGGACACCACTCGTAATGGGTCACCAGCTAGACTTAGCTCCATTAACCACTACTCGTTGGGTATGGCCCTCTAGCCAGTTCCTTACCCAAAGAAGAATATACCTGTCCAGGCCACGGGCAGCCAGTTTTTCCAGAAGAATACTGTGAGAAAATTCAGTACTGTGTGAGGAATTCAATGACACAACTTTGCTTCATACGCACTTCCATGTCAGAAGGCATTTTTGTCAGACTGCTTCTCTGCTGCTATCTGTTGCATGGTAACAAAATGTAATGGAATATTTGTGGGAAGGTTCAACATCTGCTTCCATATCTCCAATATCTGCCTCTGATGTTGTGGGCCAATGTAATAAAATAGGAGGCATTACTTTCGGAGGAACTTTTGTAGTACTAGCTTTCATTATATTTCTGGCTTCTAAGTTCCATAAAGACAGCTAAAAATACTAAAAGACTTCTAAAGTATTGTTTTTATATAAAGATAGTTGTTGCAGTTTAAAAAGAAGCAATCAAAAAACTAAACCAAAACAAAACCAAAACCCCAAAAACAAACCCACAAAATATACCTCACAACTCTATGTGGAGTAGAAAACTAGATTTTTGCAACTTTTGTAACAGTCATAAAACAATTATTGTATTTTAAGAACCATACTTCAGTTTTAGCTATTTTTCAAAGCTAAACCATAGGTTAAATGAACACTGAGTTTGTACACTAGGAACATCTTTCACAGGCATTAGTGACTGTGAATTAGAGTTTACATATAAAGCAGATTTACATATTTCCTTCATTATAAATAAATAAGCACTGAATCGTAGGTTCATAGAATGCTTTGGATTGGAAGGGACCTTAAAGATCATCTAGTCATGGGCAGGGACATCTCTCACTAGATCAGTCTGCCCAGGGCCCAATCCAACCTGACATTTAGCACTTCCAGCTATGGGAGCATCCACAGTTTATCTGGATAATTTGTTCCAATGTCTCACCACCCTTACAGTGAAGAGTTTCTTCCATACATATAAGCTAAATCAGTTTAAAACCCCTTGTCCCATTGATACATGCCCTTTTGAGAAGTCTCTCTCTCCGTCTTTCTTATAAGTCCCCTTTAAGTACTGAAATACTGCAATAACGTCTCCCCAGAGCCTTCTCTTCTCCAGGCAAAACAACCCTAGCTCTCTCATCCTTCCTTCATAGGAGAGGTGCTCCAGCCCTCTGATTATTTTAGTCTCTCTCCTCTGGACCTGCTCTAACTGGTCCACCTCTTTCTGGTGCTTGGGACCCCTAAGCTGAAAACGGTACTCCAGGTGGGGTCTCACGAGAGCAGAGAAGAGGAAGAGAATCACTTCCCTTAACCTGCTGGCCACATTTTTTTTAAATTTTTTTTTTAAATTTAACCCAGGTTACAATTAACTTTCTGGGCTGCAAGTGTCCGCTGCCATCTCACATCCAATTGTTCAACCAGCAATACACTCTCATTCTCATTCCACTCATCTCCGAACTTGTATTCATGTTTGGGATTGCCCCAGCCCAAGCGTAGCACCTTGCACTTGGTGTTGTTGATCTTCAGGAGGTTAATCTGGACCCACTTCTCAAGCCTGTCAAGGTGCCTTGGAATGGCATCTCTTCTTTCTGTCGACTGCAATACTCAGCCTGGTGTCATCCACAAACTTGCTGAGGTTGCACTTGATCCCACTGCGGTCAGTGGGATTGATCGGTTTATCCCATTGTGGTCACAAGTCTTATGAATTTTTTTTTTAATCATAGTTAAAACATCAATTTATAGCTCTTGCTAAGTACTATTTTTCTGAAAACTCTTTTTCATTATAAAAATGATCTAAACTTAAGCCCTATGATATTGGTTTTAGGATTTTTTCAGATAATTTTAAAGATAATTTTAAGGGGGTTTTGTTTGTTTAGGAATGGAAAGAGAAACATGCCTACTATTCTCAAAATTTTCTTAAAGGTCAACCAGGGGATCAGGCCCAGTCAGCATGAGGTTACGAATGGTAGACCCTGTCTGACAAATCTCATTTCATTCTATGACAAGGTGAACTGCTTAGTGGATGAGGGTAAGGCTGTCGATGTGGTCTACCTGGACTTCAGTAAGGCCTTTGACACTGTCCCCCACAACATTCTCGTGGAGAAGCTGACTGCCCACAGTTTGGATGGGAGTATGCTCCACTGGGTGAAATGTGGCTGGATGGCCAGGCCCAAAGAGTAGCAGTCAGTGGAGTTAAATCCAGTTGACAGCTGGTCACAAGCAGTGTCCCCCAGGTCTCGGTACTGGAGCTGCTTCTATTTAACATCTTTATTAACAGTCTTGATGAGGGGATTGAGTGCACTCTCAGTAAGTTTGCAGATGACACCAAGTTGGGAGGGAGTGTTGATCTGCCTGAGGGGAGAAGGGCACTACAGAGGGACCTGGATAGACTGGATCGATGGCCAAAGTTAATTATACGAGTTTCAATAGGGCCAAGTGTCAGGTCCTGCATTTTGCTCACAATAACCCCAGGCAACCCTACAGGCTTGGGGAGGAGTGTCTGGAAAACTGCCTGATGGAAAGGGACCTTGGTGTACTGATGGACAGTTGGCTGAATATGAGCCAGCAGTGTGCCCAGGTGGCCAAGAAGGCCAATGGCATCCTGGCTTGTATCAGGAATGGAGTGGTGTCACGAAGTTAACTAGATCAATCTATGCCCATGACAGGGGGACAGTAGGCCCATGGGCCCCTCCAGCCCCACAATAATGGGAAGAAAAAGGGAAAAGGGATAGGGAGATGGGAGCTGGGCTCAAGGAAGGAAAAAAAACAGCGGCAACGATCTATGGAGAAAAACTTATTTTGCTAAGTATGATATCAGAATGCAAAATAACACAATATAATACAATCTAATTGAAATTGAGACTAATAAATCAAATATGATAGGAGAGAGAGAGTTCCTGAGACTGAGTCAAACCTGAAAAGCTTGGAACGGCTAGGAAAGCACCCTCCAGCACCCACTGCCAGGCAGTAAGAGACCACCCAACCAGGAAGGGCCAGATCCCATGACTTCCGCGATGTGCAGAGACAGGTACCCAGAATTGGAGCATTAACACTTTAACTCCCAGTGCACTACATGATGTTTTGATGTAGAATACTGAAAACCAAAAAACACAAAACCATGACAACTAGGGAAGTCATCCTGCCCCTGTACTTGGCATTGGTGAGGCCCCACCTCAAGTACTGTGTTCAGTTTTGGGCACCTCAGTACAGAAAGGACATGGAGGTTCTGGAGCAGGTCCAAAGAAGGGCAACAAGGCTTGTGAAGGGCTTGGAGAATATGCCCTATGAGGAGAGACTGAAGGAAATGAGGCTGTTTAGTCTGGGGAAAAGGAGGCTGAGGGGAGACCTTATTGCTCTCTTCCAATATCTGAAAGAGCGGGGTTGCTCTCTTCTCACTGGTGACAGGTGACAGGACAAGGGGAAATGGCCTCAAGTTGCGCCAGGGTAAGTTTAGGTTGGATATTAGGAAACACTTATTTACAGAAAGGGTGGTTAAGCACTGGAATAGGCTCCCCAGGGAGGTGGTTGAGTCACCATCCCTGGATGTTTTTAAAATCCATTTGGATGTGGTGCTCAGGGACATGATTTAGCGGAGGGTTGTTAGTTAGGGTAGTATGGTTAGGTCGTGGTTGGAGTCGATGATCTTTAAGGTCTTTTCCAACCTGAGTGATTTGATGATTCTATGATTAGTCTTGTTTAAAAGTGAGAGAATGTGAAAGCTGAGAGAACAAGTGTCAGGTCCTGCACTTTGGCCACAATAACTCCATGCAGCGATATAGGCTTGGGAATGAGTGGCTGGATGACTGTGAAGAGGAAAGTAACCTGGGGGTGTTGGTTGATGCTCAGCTAAACATGAGCCGACAGTGTGCCCAGGAGGCCAAGAGGGCCAGTGCCATCCTGGCCTGCATTAGAAATAGTGTGGCCAGCAGGAGCAGGGAGGTAATCACCCCCCTGTCGCCGTCCCTGGCAGTGCTGAAGAGGTGTCTGGATGAGGAGCTATGAGATATGGTTTAGTAGCTTGTGGTAGTAACGGTGATGGGAGGACAGTTGGACTAGATGTTCTTGTAGGTCCTTTCCAACCTTGTGATTCTATGATTCTATGATTCGAACTCTCAAAGGGCAGGGTATTTTATTGAGGCTTTTTGATAGGAACTTCGTCTTGATTTATTAACTTCCAGCAGTTTAAGCCATGACTATATATAGACACAATGATTAAGACTTCTTTTTTTTTTGTGCTATTACAGTGTTCTACTGATGTTGTATATTTGTAGATGGAGAAATACAGAATCAATAGTAATCGTGATCTTATTCAATATCAGTGAGTACACTGAGGAGGGTGAAGAGGTTAAGACATGAAGAATATGACTTCAGTTTGGAAGTGGGAGATGAAATATCTTTTTAATACTAAAAATACTACATTATTTTTGTGTTAATGAATTGTATATACTATTTTCTTCATCTGCAGGATTTATTGAGCAGTGAAGATTCTACAGATGGCTCATCCAGTGAAACTAAGAAGAAAAAATGTAGAGAGTAAGTTATTTTTCATAAATATAATCATTTTTTGTTTGTTATGGCAATGTATGATTTTGCAATTACCCATGCTTCACTCCTCTGCACTTGAAATATATAATCTTGTGCTTCTCAATTTTGATTAATGTTTTAGAATATTTTAAAATAAATACTATCAAAGGAAGATATATATCATTATTCTTTTCTGAGCAAAAGAGACTACAGGGTTGCTGAAGAGCATTCACCAACACTTTTTATTTTTAAAATAGTCTTATTTATGGCATGTTTTTGAGCTGAAGGTCCATCCTCCTTTAAAAATTACAGGAGAAATGGGAAACTGCTTAAGTAGGTTGTCTCCGATAAAATTTAGGTTGAAATCCCATAGTCCATGCCAAATTTTTAAATGCTATTGAAGCAGAAACTCCAAAAGTTATTACAGGTTTGACAATAATTAGCTTTTTTGACTAGCGAAGACAGTTTAATTGAAATTGAGCTAGTTTTAAGCTGTAGATCAAGAAGTTTGTGAAAAAGATTATACCCTTCTTATTGATACAATGAGAGGAGAATAGATTTAGTGACCTGGGTAGGTGGGTGTGTCTGTTAATGAACAGTGCATGGAGATTGAATCATTCTCTCAGTCCTCTTCTCCAGTTAATGAATCATCTCGATATTCAGTGTTGCCAATGTAGTGTCTTAAAGAAATGATAGTTTGAAAATTACAAAATTACAAAAATGCTATGCAAAATGATACTTCTCTAGTGATGAATTGTTAATTATAGTCCTCCATTACTTAAGAATGCGATTGAACCTAATAACATGTTCTGTTACAGGAAAGAGATTTTCAGCTTAGAAACTAAATAACCAAATAACCTCACGTATCCAGTGCTTCAATTTTGATTTATTTCTATTTTGAGCAAGTTCCTGGTTCCCAATAGCCTCTTGCTTCCTCCTCACTCAACATAATCCGGTCTCCCCCCCTCAAGGGAAACTTGCCACACATACTCAATGTCTGATTCTCCTGACCTGATTTCTCTTGTATTTTTTCTAAATCTGCTGGTGACCACGGGACTGTACACACAGTAGCATTGACCTCCTCATCACTACCAACAGCAGTCTCAACTTTAACCAGGGGTTGTAAGGGGATCCTTTGAGATTCAGAATCAGGGGTCTCTTCTGCCTCATCATTATTATGACTGTGAAGAGGAAAGGGACCTGGGGGTGTTGGTTGATGCTCAGCTGAACATGAGCTGACAGTGTGCCCAGGTGGCTGAGAGGCCCAGTGCCATCCTGGCCTGCATTAGAAATAATGCGGCCAGCAGGAGCAGGCAGGCAATCATCCCTCTGTACTCAGCACTGGTGAGGCCGCACCTGGAGTACTTGTTCAGTTTTGGGCCCCTCACTACAAGAAAGACATTGAGGCCCTGGAACGTGTCCAGAGAAGGGCAACAAAACTGGTGAGGGGTCTGGAGCACAAGTCTTATGAGGATCGGCTGAGGGAGCTGGGATTGTTTAGTCCAGGAGAAAGAGGAGGCTCAGAGGAGACCTCGTGCACTCTACAACTTCCTGAAGGGAGCGTTGTGATGAGGAGGGATTTGGCCTCTTCTCCCATTCAACAAACAGGACCGCCGAGGAAATGGCCGCAAGTTGCTACACAGAGGAGCGTGTTTAGGGTTAGGTACATGAGGAAAAACTTTTTCTCTCAGAGAGTGGTCAGGCGCTGGAATGGCCTGCTCAGGGAGGTGGTGGAGTCGCCGTCCCTGGCAGTGTTCAAGAGGCGTCTGGATGAGGAGCTATGAGATATGGTTTAGAGGCTTGTGGTAGCAATGGTAATGGGAGGACGGTTGGACTAGATGATCTTGCAGGTTGTTTCCAACCTTGTGAATCTATGATTCTATGATCATCATCACTGTCGGACCAAACATCCTCATCCCAGATTTCAGAGTTTGGATTACACATTAATTTACAAATCTGTTTGAATAGGGCAGAAGGTTGCATTTTATCTAATTGCTGATTTACCCTTTCCAACAGCTGTTTAAGACAATTGCTCTCACTCACAAGGCTATCAACTCAGATTCCTAATTTTTCTCCTGTCTCCCTTTCAGATTCTAATGATGACTTAAACACCTTATTCTCCTATTCAAGGCTGTGTGTTCTACACCAGAAATCAGTTTGAAAGCAGAGGCTCCTCAAACCTGTTTAAATTCTGACATTTCTTGCTGAACACAAGTCAAACAGGCTCCTAACACTGCACAACTGACTTTCTTATCCTTTTTTTATTCCCATCTTTTTTGCAGCCTGATAGTGCTCAATGTATTCTACTACTTTCTCTTCATCCTTCCAAAACTTTTGAGCCCACTCCTTCCCAGCCTGCAAAGGGGCACAGTTATATTTTTGCAGCAGCTTCTCCGTGGCAATCCTGTCCATGATGTCATTTTTTTCTGTCACGTTCTGACGGACAACGTTCTGACTGATGCCTGATTTGGCACTATAAGTCTAGTCATGTTCAACATATGAACTATCATGATTATGGATTCATAAATAGCACTGTGAGAAATAACTCAAATGATTTTTCGGAGACTGGATCTCTTGTGAAAAAGTTTTAATTTGCAATTAGGCATCCTGCAAGCAGGAGCACGCAACCAAAAACACATCACAGCCTTATATCCCCTATTATCTTCTGCCGTATGTCTGCTGGATAAGTTTATTTCTTCTTGTGCTGTTCTGGGTGCAGATGTGTGTCTTAAAGCCTTTACCTTTGGTAGCCTACCCCCCCCCCAGCAATCTCCCCAAGGGAGGAGAGTACACAAATTAACATGCCAGCCAGAGTCTCCTCTTATCACTCAAGAATGCGCATACTCTATTCTTTAACCACAGACAAAAACTTATCTTGTCTCAAGGGTCCTGAGATATGTCCCTTTGGTAAAACATTCTATTAATTATGCAAAAACAGTATGTCATCTCACACAGCACTCTGCCCAATCTGTCTAGTGGTGTTTCATGAGTTTATTCATGACCCCTTCATAATTTAGTGGTCTTCAATCAGAACTCAGATGACTGGATTAGAGAAGGAATTTTGGCTGTGCCCAAGCAAAACTTAAGTGTCTAGATCAGTAAATTGTGCAGTTTATTAGCAACAGATTACAGGTTCTTTTAGATTGCTGGTGAGTAATTCACTTCAAAGTACATGAGGTTAACCAAGAACAATTCAAAGCACATGCAAAGAACAAATAGTATTACAGCCTGGCCACAAGCATGCTAAGTTATAAAACAAACTCTATAGAGATCACAATGTTTCCCAGGGAAGCACTCAGCATAGCTGAATGTGTGAGCCTTCTCCAGTAGATGTCCCTATGGGGGGGAAGAGAGGTTCAGCCCATTGACTGATCCCAAGAGTCAGAGATGGTCTCTGCCTGACATGCCTGCAATGTTATCTTTCCTAATCTTCCCTCTCTCTTGAGCCATTTTCATACTATTTCTTATTCTACAGGTGGAGCTTGAGTGACTAGTCATTACATATCTTTGTTCTGATTGGTGTAAAATTCTCTCTTCTATAAAGGTATAGGATAAAAAATTCAGAGAACATGCTCACTGAGAGGTGGTTGTACTTTGGAGGCACATAGCTTTTAGGATGGAGGTGTGCTTTGGTATTATAATGAGCATATAATGAACAAAGTTCACTAAAGGACAGCACTTTGTCAAAAGGATGACAGACTTTTGGCCCAGGGGAAGCAGGTAAACAGTTTGGCACTACCAAGTCCCCATCCTGGCATTGTTCTTAGAGTTAGTACATTGGGTTCTCCTGATGTTGCACACACTTAAGGTTGCCTAGGGAACTACTTTGAGTCACAGAATTTGACCACAGTCTCCACTTCCCTCCACCTTCTTTACCATTTTAATTGCATACAGGCTGCTCTTGTACCTCTGTGAATGATCTGTACCTTAATTTCAAGTGAACAGTGCTATACCTTAAGCAATTATTCCACAGTTGACCACAATAAAAATGTAACTTAGAAGATCAAAGCATATTTAAGTGAAAGAAGAGTGAAGTACTGATTCTTAGGCTTCATAATTTGAAATATAATGAAGATGTCTGAGTAATATTCCTCCTCTTGAAGGATATTAGTACTGTTTGACCATCTTGGTCAAAGATCCCAAAACCTGATAATAGATAGTAGTATAAAGATTTAGCAACCTTCCAGGAGTGCATGCCAGATTCTTTCCCCCTTACCCCACCAAGCTATTAATGTAAAACTTTCCTTTATAAACTCAGTCATGGAATTATAGAATATCCTGACTTGGAAAGGACCCCTGAGCAGCATAAGAGAGTGAGATGCACTCCTGCCCCCTTCAAAACTCCTTCCACTTTATGTCATATGGTATGGAATATCCCTTAGGCCTATTTAAGTCAGCTGTCCTAATTCTGTTCCCTCCCAGGTCCTTGGGCCCTTTGCTGCTAATGGCCTTGACTTAGCAGGCAACTATAAACATTGGTGTGTTATCAATGTTGCTTTTCTCCTAGAATCAAAACATGGCATCATACCAGACACTCTAGTGAAAACAGTTCCATCCCAGCTAAAACTAAGATACCTTCCTTTGGACACTATAATAGCTTGTTGTGGTTTAACCCTGTAGATGGCTCAGCATTCACACAGTGGGATGGGGGAGAGAATTGGAAAAAAAAACAAACAGTAGAACTTGTGGGTTGAGATAAAGACTACTTACTAAGTGAAAAGGAAGAGGAAAAAAAAAAAAAAGGATAGTAGTTATGACAATTACATATATGTATAACAAATGATGCATGAGCAATTGCTCACCACCTGCCGACCAATACCCAGCTAGTTCCTGAGCAGTGGAAAAAAGCCCAATGAGGTCCCCTCTTTTTCAGTCTCTCCTTCTACACGATATCATACGGTAAGGAAAATCCCTTTGGCCAGCTTAGGTCTGCTGTCTTGGTTCTGTCCCCTTACAGCTACCTGTGTCCCCCCAGCCCCTCTCTGGAAGGACAGTACAAGATGCTGAGAAAACTAAAACATCCTTAACTGTACAGAACTACTCAGTAACAACTAAGAAACATCAGTGTGTTATCAACATTGTTTTTCTCCTAAAACCAAAACATAGCTGTTGTGGTTTCACGTGCAACAGAGGGGGAAGAAGGGGGAGAAAGCCTCCCTGTCCCCTTCCACCCTTCCATCCCCTTTTCAGGGAGAAGAAAAACAAAACCAACCCAGTTAAGATAAGGAGCGATAACAAATTTACTACAAATGGTAAAAGAATGTAAGATAATGATATAAAAAAGGAATTACAGGTAATAAATTAAACAAATAGGAGAAAAGGATGTTCTGACCATGCTACGACTGTACTGCCCAGAAGTGAAGAGCCCCATTCACCCGTCACCTGGAATCAGAGATCATGTAGGGAGTACTGGAGACTCCTGGGAACTGTAGTCTGTCTCTTTTCAGCATATCTTCCTCTCAAAGAGTTGGAACTCAAGTGGGAATAGCTGAGACTGCTAGAAATACAAGACCCAGGAAGTGCGGCTCCACAGTGCACTGTACACTAGCACCCAACAGCTTACCGCATGATGCCATGATATGGAATAGTGAGAAAAACCAGGACAGTACCCACCCTTTATTCCATATCATTACATCATTTAAATTGTACAACACAAATATACATATATATAAATCAGAACAACAATAATTAGCATTACATACCAATATATATACAACTACTATTTTCTCCCAGCATCAAATTCCCGTGAAATACACAATGAATGTTCCCATTTTCTTGCATTACCTGCAGCGTCTGATGCACGGACTCAGATGTGAATGATCCAAATCATTTATTACAAGTTCTCACATCACTTATATACTTTCACAAGTCTTCTTTTTCTAGCTTTCCCATCCATCCCTACAACTTTCTCATCCACCTTTACATGTCAACAGAGCATTCTACAAAACACTCTTCAACCGTTCACACAGGTGCTTATCCAATCAGAGCTGTGAGACATTCTTTCTTCTTCTAGAGGTGTCCTTGGTTCTCATGCTGGTTTATCTTACTCCACAGCTGCTGCCCTGAACAGTTTTTTTCCGTATTTTTTTTTGTTTTTTTTTTGAAACTACACCATGCATAAAATAATAAATAATTTATTAATAAAATAATCATTATAACCAGTCAAGGCCCTCGTATTGAAATACTCTAATGTGAGAAAGGAGACAAGGCAAAAACAAGAAAGGACAAAAATACTGTTAACCTACTAAAAAAAACAAACAAATGTTTGGCCTGCCCGCCCAGTTTTCTGAACCTGGAAATAAACCCCTGAGGGTCCCCGTTCTGTGTTAATCTGAATGGTTAGAAATGTCTTCAACTTTTCGTATATTCTGATTATTGATTTTGAAACGATCACAAAATTTGTAAAACAAATGCTTTTAGAGTGCTCACGACCAGGGCCTTTGGGCCTAATAGAAAATTAATGGTCATATAACTTTATGAAGTTGCATTCAGATAGAATCAAATTAGCGGGCAAAATGGCTGACTATCACTAGGGGATTTTACTTATCAACCCTTGGGAAAACAAACTGCGGAAAAGGAGAGAGAAAAGAACTGATGGTGGTGAATGCAATAGGCGGCCAGCAGGGCGTCCCCTGCTTCAAGGTGCACTTTTCCCCTTCTCACCCTACAGAATTCTCTCCGCTTTATTCTTCTCAGGGTCCGAAGGGTATTTTCCATTTGTAAACACTGCACCGCATGGCCAGTGCGTTGTTCAACGGTTTACGGGCTGGTTGGGCCTGGTTCCGTGCTAGCGGGGGCGGAGGGATCCGTGTCCGCACCTCTGGAAAAAAGGAAACAGGGGACCCCAAAATAATTAAAAAAACGGCCACGATCAGGAAAAAAACAATTTTACTAAAATAAGTACGGAATGCAAGTAACAACCCATAAACAATTAATCAAAATTACGCTAATAAATCAAATATAATGAAGAGGAAGGGCCCGAGAAGTGGATAGCCCACCAACCCAGTTTTGAAAAGAGCGCAGTCCAGTTGACAGCAGGAAGAAAAGGGAGGAGAGCCGAAAGAGCAGCAAGAAAGCAATCAGGTGCCTTGCCAGGAGTTTAAATCTCGAGACTCTCGTGCCGCAAAGTCCCCGGGAAGAATTCTTCTTCTCTTCCACAGGTACCCAGAGTTACATTAACAGTTAAACTCCCCAGTGGCCCCACTGTGTTATGATGTGGAATACCGAAAACCAAAAAATCACAAAACCATACAGGGCGTGTACAGAGCCCAAGTGGAACCCTGCTTGCAAAACATAATAAACTATCAAGGTTAGCTCTCTTAGCGTGTGCCTTTGTCTCAAGTGATGCATGGTCATATTTTAAAAATCCTGATTAGTGGGATGAAAGAGAGTTAATCATTCTATAATACAGGGTCATCCCTTTGCCTGGGATTCCTTTCCAGGTTTTGTCTTTGCAAATCAAGAAAAGGCTAATTGATAGGCTGACAGCATCATAACCGAGTGTTACTAATACATTGAAAGAGCTATTCCCGTAGATTCCAGCATTGGTAACATCAAGTCCTGTTTAATTCACATTCAATCTACTACTAAAATAAAAGAAGCACACAACAACCTAGATAATGCCTAATAATTCTAATTCTTGAGACTGCATTGATAACACAGGAAAATCACCCACTATATCATACCACTACTACTGCTGCTATTTGCAATACAAGTTACAAAGCAATACCAATAAATAAGAAGCACACAATCCCAGTCATTATAAGGGCTGGATGATATTTACTGCCTTGAGATGAGGCCGAACATGTGCTGGAACCCACGTAGGGCCAGTCCCTGTGGAAACGCAAGCATATCCACGACCCCAAGTTATCAGTGGTAAGGATCTTCCCAATGCCCTGTGGCCATATTCCGAACATTGACCATTGGCCGTTCCTTGAGCATTGGGGAGGCCCCAAAATGACCATCTACTCAAGTTGTATCTGTATGCTCTTGATTAAAAAAATTCAGCACAAGTAAAGCCTTACATAATCTTTCTTGTGGTGTGTCTCCCATATTCCCCCTTTTTTATTTATTAAGAACGGATTTCAATGTTTGATGAGTACACTCAATGATAGCTTGTCCAGTGGGAGAATGAGGAATGCCTGTAATATGTCTAACCCCCCATTCTTGGAGGGAAGTTCGAGTGGCCTTAGAAGTATATGCAGGTCCATTTTCTGTTTTTATAGTATGTGGGATCCCCATAGCAGCATAAGCAGATAACCAGTGTTTTACAGGCGTTGCAACTGCATTCACCAGTATGTGCAGTGGCAAATATGTAGGAAGAATGAGTATCTATTGTTACGTGTACAAATTTTAGATGGCCAAATTAGGGAACGAGTGACATCTGTCTGCAACAGTTGAAGTGGTGCTGTGCCACGGGGATTTGTCCCAATTTTAGGCAAAGGGGCAATTGCCTGGCAGTCTGGGCATGTTAGAATAATGCTACGGGCTTGATCCACTGTCAGTTGGAATTGCTTTTGTAAGGCTCTCCTATTCTGATGAAAAAATTGATGGGAGAGTCACGCTTGCTGAAATAATTGAGAGGTAGCAAAGGCGACTGTGGCTTGATCAGCTTTACGGTTGCCCTCAGTTAAAGGACCAGACAATGTAGTGTGTGATCGAATATGCATAATGAAATAAGGAAGAGTACGGTGAGAAACATAATGTAAAACTTGCTTGAGCTGTGCAAACAAAGCAGGGTTGTTAACTTCCTTAAGAAAAGATCCTTCAATTCGCTGAATGATACCTGTAACATACAAAGAGTCAGTTATTGTATTAAGCTTTTGTTCTGAAAAAATTTGAAATGCTTGAGCTATCGCAGCGAGTTCTACAATTTGAGGTGATCCATCGACAACATTTACGTCTGACTGCCATCGTGTAATAGTCGCATGCCAGAGAACCACTACTCAGTGTGTCTTGCCAAAGCCATCTGTAAATACAGTAACAGCATTAGGAATTGGAACATGTGAAAGTAAAATATTAGCAGTAAGAGACAGATAACTCAAATTATGTAGTAACTGATGTTTGAGGGGATGGGTGGAGATTTGTCCAGCATAGTCTGCCATAGCAGTTTGTAAAGCAAGCGACTGTGCAAGCATCACATCTAAATCTTTTTTAATAGCAGGTATGTAGATGCAATCGGGATCAAGAGCTCGTAGAATTTGTAGACGATGTCAACCTCGCTGTATTTGCATTGCAAACATCTCCACTCATGATTGAATCGTTTTTGAAAATGTATGCAGTAAGAATATCCATTCGAGGATAATGAGAGGATCTTTTCTTGAGGTATCCCATAGACATAGCAAGCTATATGGCTGATACGAGTTTGATATTATTATAAGAGATACTGGAAGTGATAAACAAACACGATAGCTCAATTGATAGTGCAATGATGTTATTACAGAGTCTAAGCATTGTAATGCTTCTGGTGTTTTTTAGAGGTTAGATCTGGGTCTCCTTTGAGTAGCTGGAATAGAGGGTGCAGCTCTCGAGTAGTAATACCCAAGAGTGGTTGCAGCCAATTGATGGTTCCTAATAACTTTTGCAGTCCCTTTGTACGTAACTAGGTTCTCCACAATTGTAACATTGCATTCTTTGAGCTGTCCTTGCATCGAGTCAGGCTACCAGCATGTCTGCTAGCAAGGCCATTTTATGACTTCCCGTGTCCACATCTTGACAAGCTTTAATCATGTCAGTAATTGATGGATCTGCATTCTTTAAGGACTGTAAAGCCTTTTGACAGCCTGCATTTGCATTTTCTATTGCTAATTGCTTAAGCAAAGCATCCCAGGTGGCTTGATTTTCTACTTGTCTCTCTAGCATATTTTGTAAACAGTCAAGAAATTTAATGTAGGGCTTGGCAGCCCCCTGCTTAATTGATGTAAATGAGGAATTAGGCGAAATAGTATCAGGTATCTGACAGATAGCATGCAACACTGAAGTGTTAACTTGTTCAAGGCATTGCCTATTCATCTGTGCCTGAGATGTTGCCCGGACCCCCCCCCATGATTTCCTCCATGACAATATGATTTAAGTTATTCAAATTATTCATAGCCTGGATAGTAGCCTGTTCTTGATATTCAGTCATCAACATGGTATATTGCATGGGAGACAGGATCCTTTGTAACAGAATTTTCCAATCATGAGGGGTCATAACTGTCACCAATTACAACCAAAAGATTATATGTAAAAGCAGACTGGATTCCATAATCTCTCACTGACTTCCTTAGCTCCTTCACTGCCTCATAAGGCAGGGATTCCCACTGGGGGGGGGGGGGGTTGATTTGGACGATACATCATAGGAAAGGCTTGCATTGTATCAGCATCACCCTGTAATATTGTTTCTTTTCTGCACAGCTCTAAGGCACCGTAGTACACTGTAGAAAAATTTCTTTCCCCCACCCTTCAGATTATCATCAGGAGGGAAAGCGTTCCCCCAGTTTTATTAGTAATGGGGGTTGCCTTGACCCAGGTGCAAAACCCTGCACTTGGATTTGTTGAACCTCATGAGGTTCACCTGGGCCCACTGCTCAAGCCTGTCTATGCCCCTCTGAATGGCATCCTTTCCCTCTGGTGTGCTGACCACATCCCACAGCTAGGTGTCATCAGCAAACTTGCTGAAGGTGCACTTGACCCCACTGTCAGTGTCACTGATAAAGATATTAAAGAGTATTGGCCTCATTACTTATGCCTGTGGGACACCACTGATCTCCATCCAGACATTGAGCCATTGACCACCACTCTCTGGACTTGATCCTGCGGCCAGTTCTTCATCCACTGAACAAACCACCCATCAAATCCTTAAATCCGCATCTTTCCAATTCAGAGAGAAGGATGTTATGGGGTACCATGTCAAAGGCCTTACTCAAGTTAAGGTAGATGACATCAGTGGCTCTCCCTTGTCCCTTGATGCAGTGACACCATAAAAGGCCACCAGGTTGATCAAACAGGATTTGCCCTTGGTGAAGTCATACTGGTTCTCCCGTATCAGCTCCATCTTCCACATGCCCTAGCATAGCTTCCAAAAGGATCTGCTCCTGGATCTTTCCTAGCACAGAAGCGAGACTTACAGGTCAGTAGTTCCCAGGGTTATCTTTTTTACCCTTTTTAAAAATGGGTATGATGTTGCCTTTTTTTCAGTCACCAGGGACTTCATCTGATGGCCACGACTTCTGAAATATCAGAGCCAATTCCCCTAGAACTCTGGGATGCATCTCATTGGGACCCATAGACTTGCAGATGTTCAGGTTCCTCAGGTGGTCATGAACCTGATCGTCACTTACAGTGGGAGGAACATTGCTTCCCCAATCCTCTCTTACCAAACTAAGTGTTTGAGGGCTGTGTGGAGAGCAGTTATCAGAGAAGACAGAAGCAAAAAAGTTGTTAAACACCTGTAGTTAAATTGCCAGGTCACAACCTGAACCAGGAGGTGAGCACAAGTGACTGGAGCCTAGATTCACCTTTCTCTCCCCCTTTCGGAGCACATATGCACTCAGAGCTGGTGTGGTCTGTCACACCAGAGTTCAAACCAGAGAAGGCTGCATTCCTGAGCTCACCCTTTTTCCAAACTGTTGCTGGGAGGGATGAGTTAAATCCTCTTTCTTTGATATCTTGTTCTATAGCACCTGTACCTCAAAGGCTGTCATCACTTTTTTTTTTTTTTTTAACAGTACCTCAGCTTTCTCTTTGTCTGTTGTTAACAGCCTGCCTGTGTCACTCACTGGGGGGGTACACCCTCCTGGACTTTTCTTTTCTGGTTGAGGTACCTGTAGAAGCCTTTCTTGCTCTTTTTGGCATCCCTAGCTAAATTCAGTTCAGGCTGGGCCTTGGCTTTCCTGACCCCATCCCTACACAGCCTAGCAGCTTCCTTATACTCTTCCTATGGTACCTGTCCTTGTTTCCACTGCCTGTGCATTTTCTTCTTACTCATCAGTTTGACTAGCAGGTCCTGGTTCAGCCACACCTTCCTTTCCTGAAATGCTACACTGGGAGATGGAGAGCTCTTGCTCACTGAAGAAAGCCTCCTTAAAGATCTGCCAGCTCTGCTCCATACCCTTGCCCATGAGGACAGTTTCCCAGGGTGTTTTGTTGACTAACTCCTCAAAGAGCTGTAAGTTACCTTTCCTGAATTTCAGCATCCTAGTTTTACGCTTCACCTGTCTCATGTCCCTCTGAAGCAAGAGCTCAACCATAGCATGGTCACTACAGCCCAGGCAGCCTCCAACCCTGATGTCATCAATCAGTTCATTTACATCAGTGAGCAACAGGTCCAGTATTGCATCCCCCCTGGTGGGGCTGTCAATTACTCAGGAAGTTATCCTCAATGCATTCCAGGAGCCTCCTGGATTGCCTACAGCACGCTGTGCTACTTTTCCAGCAAATGTCCAGGTGCTTAAAGTCCCCCAGCAGGATGAGCACCTGCAATCACAATGCCTCCTGTAGCTGAAGGTAGAAAGCCTCATCAACAGGCTCTGACTGATCTGATGGCCTGTAGTAGACACCAATCACAAGTCTTCCTTTGCTACCTTGGTCTCTAACTGTCACCCATAGGCTTTCGACTTGCTCATGACCGTTCTTCAGGGACAGCTCTTGACATTCTATTCCTTCCCTGGTGTAGATAACAACTCCCCCCTCCTTTTTCCTCACCTGTCCCTTCTGAACAGCTTGTAGCTGTCAATAGCCACACTCCAGTTATGGGAATCATGCCACCAGGTTTTGGTGACAATGACTATATTGTGATTTTCAAGCAGCACAGTAGCATCCAGCTCCTCCTGTTTGTTTCCCAAGCCACGTGCAGTGGTGTTGAGGCACTTCAGCTAAGCAGCTGGTCTTGTCACTCCCTTAAAGGATAACTCCTTAGATCCTTGTAGGTATTTCCCTTGAATTTCCCCATTGCCTTCTCCTGTTGCCCTAGCAGTGATTGCCTCACTATCATAGTTTTGTATGTGCTGCAGTGTTGCCAGCACCTCTCAAAGCAGCAGGTCCTTCAAGGCCCCCGCCAGCACCTTATCCCTCTAGTATAGTTATGCCTTACCACACCTTATCATGGGGCAGCTCACTATTCCATTCCCCATCCCCCTTCACACCTAGTTTAAAGCCCTCTCAATGAGTCTGTATAATCAAAGAATATTAAGATAGCGTATAATCAAGGAATATCATATAATATTAAGATGTTAAAATAATGACATTAACAAAAGAGTTAGGCAAAGCAAGACAAAAAAAAGAGATAGGATGCTTACCCATACCATAGGCTCTCTCAGGAAACTCCAGTGGAGCAGACCTCCAGCAGAGAAAGAAAGTTCCCTGCTGGTAGTCAGCTCTTAAATGGGTCTAGGAGAGGTGGAGCCAGGCTCCACCCCTTCCTGCAGCACAGGTGAATTGCCTTCACCTGTGCTCCCAGGGCTGACTCATTGCTCACATTAATCAGAGGTTCAGGCCATGACACAGCAGTTCCCATACACTCCACCCCTTCACAACATGAACCAATGATCAGGTTGACTGAAGTGTAAGCTTTTCCTAATACAGAGACCCGCTATATCACGACACTTATACAATTCCCATCGCGACGTATGTTGGTACAATTCAAGACAAGTGACGATTGGTGAATGTTGATATTCTAGTATTGGCCAGTGCTCAAGAAGTTTTACTAAGGCAGCGGGGTTTCAGGTGCGGTTCCCATCTTAAGTTCCATCAGTCCCAGTGGCCATCACCAGGTGTGTACGTCTGACCGTAACACGGAACCTTTGATGGCTTTTCTTCCTTCCGGTGATCCTGAAGACCAAGGACTCCCCGGGGGAAATAATTTACAGGGGTTTCGGGGTACCAGGAGGGGAAAGGTCTGCTCTCCAGGGCAAGATACAGGCCCGTTTTTCCCTGGTCCCAAAACTTACCCTTTGCCGGGCCCCCAAATGTCCCAGCCGCCTTACCAAACCCTTCAGGCCGAGTCTGCAGCCCCATAAACTATTCAGGCACCAAAGGGGGTCCTGATTCTCCAATAGGGACATGATGGGGTCCCTTCAGCAATGAAGACGGATGTTTGACCACAATATCCGTAGGCCTGACCTTTACTGGACGGATCCGGCCCCCCCCGCCAACAATCTCCCCCCCAAAGGTGCAAGTAGGGCCCCAACCCACCCTGGGGTCCTACCCGCCACCCTTCCCAAGGCCCCTTTTTTATTCTTTGGGTCCTGGTTCTAAATTCTCCAGGGGGCAGGGAGCCGAAGATAATTTTTCATTACCATCTGGGTCTTACCTGATTACAGTTTGCCCCGGTAATTTGGTTCCTAAGCGGGGCGGCCCTTTTTGTTGCAGCATTTCGGGACACTGGGTCTGCGTCCGGGGTCTTTCATTCAGGTCCCCCGCAAGGTTTCTACAGTCTTTTCATCCACCCCCTTGCAGGGACTGGGAGTCTGTCTTCAGGGCAGTTTCAAAATACCTTTATAACTTTCAATGGGCCCCCCCCCGTTGGTTTTGGCAGTGGAATCGCCATTCGATGGTTTTCTTTCCGCCCAGCGGTTATCGTTGCACCCTAAAAGGTTCCTTGGTCGTTCTGATTGAGGTTCCGTAGGCAGACATCCGTTTTAGTCAGTGTACCTTGATGGTATATGCCCCGGTTGTTTTCGGTAATGGAGGCCTGCAAGCCCACTTGCAGGCCGATGCGGTCGGGCATATCCTCGCCCCCTAAACGAGGAAGGGGCCCCAATGTAATCGACCTGCCCATCACTGGAGAGGATTGTTCCCCTCTAGCAAGATGGGCTTTTGTTTTCGGGGCAACGATCACAGTCTACCCCTTAGAGAAGGTTTGCAATCCTGGCATGCCTGGGACCCGATGTCAGGTAGCGTATGGGCAGTCCCCATGCTTTAAGCTGCCCATATTGTCTTTTGTCCCGCCATGCCATAGTTTTGAGGTAACCATGGGGTATTCTCAGAGGTGAATTCTCAATCCATCAAAACTGGGCCGCGTGTTTGGCTTCATCATTTTCCCGGTGAGTAGGGGGTGATGACCAAAACGGTGACTGACGTCCTTGTTTGACTTTTCCATGTTAACCCACATGTCTTTGCCCCAGATTGGTGGGGCGTGGATGTCCATTCCCGGGGGCCCACTGTGCAATCCACAGAGTGAGCCTCCAGTACACGCCCAAGAAACTGTTCCCAGAATTCCAGAATTACCATCACCAGGTTCCTTGGTTTATAAACCAGCCAACGGCTCGCCAAAGTTCTACCCATTGGCTGCCCCGACAGCCCCCCTGTCAAACCAGATAGCTCGGTCAAAGGATGGTAGCTATTTGCTCTCCCACTTTTGCTTGGTTTGCCCCTTCTGGACCCATTTGTTTTAACCAGGCATCTTCGGGATAAGATTTTTTCCCTCCTGAAACGGGCTCTTCTCTGGTGGAAGGCCCACCAGTTGTTTTCTTTTTGCCCCCTCACCCCCTGTGATCCACTTTTGGGCCTAGGGTCTTCTGAATTCTTCTTTCAAGGTGGAAGACAGACGGCTCCTTTGGTGAGGTAGGCCACCCATCGTGCCAACTGTTTGTGCTTGGGCCACCCCTGTCTTGGAAGGTGGGTCACATCTTTCCAACACCCCATAATCGCAGAGTGGTTTAAAAACTAGAACTCAGCTGTTTGAGTTGTGGCTTTCTACTGCCTGTAATGCTGAAATAGGCAACCCAAAAACTGTTTTTCAAATCATCTGTTCTTTTCTTCTGCCCCCAGCCGCCCGAGAACCAGAACCCAATGGGGGCCAAACAGAACCCCTCTGGCTTGCCACCCCCAACCAAAGCTATCCTTGAGTACATGAACATCCAACTCGCTGGGAGGGTAGGATAAAAATAACCCGGCCTGGGCTTTGCTTAACTGCCAGTTTTCGGTTGGAAAGCAATCCCTGTTCTGTTTTTTCCCCCCAACCCATAGCTGCCCCCTTTTTTTTTGTGAGTCCTTACAGTTTGGCCCTTAGCAAGCTTTGCGCTAGGGGGTATAAAGGAAGGCCAGAACCCCGTATACTAAAACTCTTGTAGCTGCCTTCAATGTTGTAGGGATGGGAACCCTGAACCCTTACATGACAGCACTGGGTAGTACTTTTGGTTAGTACCAACCACCCCCAGGAATTTTACGACGGCCCGGACCTTGCAACCTTTTTTGGGGATTTTCCCCCATCCCCCTGTTGTAAATAGGCAGTTAATGAATCGCCCCCTTTCCCTTACTGCCTCCGTGAGTTTCAATGCAGCAGGAATCATCATTTTAATGATACGGGTTTTAACATCATCAGGTTTTTTCCAATCGCCAGGTCACGCAAAAACTAGATGTGACAATACATTTGGTGAATGACGTACCCCTGGGGCAGGACCTGAAAGGTCCCACCTTTGCCTGCCTCCCCACATAAACGCAAATTGATTTGCGATTCCCAGAATTGGGACACTGAAGAACGCTTTTGCTAAATCTAGGCCCACGAAGGTTTTTACCTCCCCCTCTCAATGTGTCCTTTAGGGAGGGCAAATATTGGGTACGGCCGCAGAAAGGCAGCGTGACCCTTTTTTAATTCCCTGCTATCCACTGTTTTCATTCTCCACGTGCCACCGATTTCGCAATGGCCCCATATGGGGGAATTATATGGGCTGTTCAGGTCTTATAACCCACTTTTTTTTTCCGGCACCATTTCGATATTTCATCTTGCCCACCGGGGCCAACCCTGCCTTAACATTAGTAAATCCGGCGCCCGTTTAGCAGGCCAAATAGGCCCAGTTTCGCATGGCCCTTAATATTGCCTGCACCACCTAGATATGAAACTCTCTGCAAAGTCTGAACCTCCCACTGTTCCATCGTAGGCCCTTTGGCGACCTGGTTCGGAACGGGACGGCGACCAATCCCCAGGCCCTCGGTCCATCCTTGCGACACCAATGTGGTGGACGGCAAATGCGTTTATTGGCGGGGGGAAAAACAGCCTTATAAACCTGGGCACTGAAACCTTTATTGGCTATCGGGAGGGGGACCCTGTCTTCCCCGACCAACACGATATCTTTTCCGGGCGCCGACCCTCACTTACCCACATTTCCCCCTCCCTATGCACATTAAATTAGGTAAAATATAACAATTATAAAAATCTCAATAGAAACCCCAAATAGAAAACAAAGGTTGCTCTGACAAGAACTTTCTTATAACTTTTTGTTGGGCTCTACCAACATATGTTAATGGAAAGGGAAAGGGGGATGGGGCTATGGGGCCTCAAGGGGCGCTCCCCCCCAACGGAATGGCCGGGTGAGCCTGGATGTTCCCCCTCGAAGGAGCCCCATAGGTAGGCCCTCGCTCGGGCGCCCCTAACGGCCTTGGGGCCCTCCTTTGGAAGCGCAGGGTCCGGTTCCTTGAAGTCCCTGCGTGATCCCTCGCACAACCCAGGTGGGCCTGGAAGGCAGCTGCGGATCCGCCGCCTCCGTGGACCTTTTCCGGTAGCGGCGGAATCCTTGGTGCAGCCAACCCACCGTTGCCCCGGGGCTGGGTCCCACCCCGCCTGTGGCCATTGGGCTCCTTTGCGGGCCGCCCTTTGGTTGGCAACCGGGCCTTTCGCTTTCCGCAGGCAAGGGGTTCGAAAAGTCGGACTGCTGCCTGGAGGCCAACTTTACAAATTGTGTAAAAGCCCTCCACTTTTCATTTTTGTTTTATTGGGTGGACCCATGGCAATGGCCTTTCAAAATTTAGGAGGCCCTTCCGAATAGCCCTCCTGGCCGCCGAGTGGTTGTCATAAACTTTTCATGGGCCCGCAGGGCCCGGGGCCTTGGCCTTGGGGGGTAACCATTGTTTGGGTCTGTAACCCATTAGCTGCCCCAGGCCTGGAACCTGTAGGGGTGGTCCGCCCCCGGTTATTTGGGCTGTTGTTCGTTACAGGTTGTTTCCTTTCCCATTCCTTGTTTAAAAAACAATCATCCCTGCTTCCGTCAAAATTAATCACAAGGTTTTGTTTTATTCAAAGGGAGCAAATTCCTTCTCCCCCAAAAACCCTCTATAAGGGTGGAGACCATGGCGAATTAAGCCCTTTTTCGGGCGGGGCCTTTAACAATTGCTTGGGATAACCCCTTAAGGGGGTTTATTGGCAAGGGGACCCTTTGTCCCCCTCCGCCAACCCGGACCGGGAAAACGCCAGGGGGGCCCGATGGGGCCCCAACGGCCCGCAGCAAACTTTATTTTTCCCTCCAACCGGGGAGGGGGAATTTTTCCCCCCGGCGGGTTTCCTTAATTGGGAATTGGGAAAATTTTGGGCTTTGGGAAACCTCTGTCCCTACCCCCCCCCCCCGGGAAGGGAAGGGAAGGGGCGCCAACCGTTCCCAGGAGTGGCCGGGACCCGGAGTCAGAGCCCCGACTTGATCGGGCCCACTTTCCGGGGTTTCCTCCGTAACCTTTTTGGTTAGGTTTCCGGGCCCCCGGCCCGCCCCTCCCTTGCGGGCCAAGGGGCCGTTTCCCCTTCCCTCTTTGGTTTCGTCCCGCCCCCTTGGCCCCAGCGGGATGTTGCCCCCACCGTGGCCCATTTCTTTCCGACCGGCCGCTCCTGATTGGCTTTCCACCCTTTCCCTTCACGCTTTTCCCCCCACCTTCCCGCCCCGCCTCCCACCGCCTTTTACCCTTTAAACACCCCCCGAAGTTCCCCGCCCAAGGGCGGTCCCTCCCCCCCGCCCAATCCCTCCTCTGGCTCGGCGCCACTTGGGGGCCCCTCGTCAGAGGGGTGCAAAGTCCGCGTGGCTGCCCCGAAACTCCCCCAATTTCCCGGGGTCCAACAAACGGTCCCGCCGCCCCTCCAGGTTCCTGCTCCCTGATGGCCCTTCCGCAAAGGGCCCGAACGACCTTTTCCCCCCAGACTTTGGTTTTTCCCACAACCCGAAGACATCGTCTCCTCAGCTAACGCTTTAGTACATTTATCCCACACTTCTGGGTGGAGAATATCCACCGGCTGGTCAATGACCCCAATTTGTAAAAGCCTCGCAACTAGCAGAGGGTAAAATCTTTGGGCTTACAATCGATACCCCCACTGCTTATCTAACTTGGGATACGACCTTCACAAGGGCTTCCATCCTCCTTGTTGGTCCTGGTCGGGAGCGTCCTCCCCTGCCTCCCCCGCCGGGCTGGTCCTAGCCGCTCCGGCCGCCGTTCACCCGAATCCAGGTGACGATTCCCGGGTTTCGGCACCACTTGTTGCCTGGGGTAGGCGTGGCGACCTGGTTCAGGAACGGCACGGCGACCAATCACAGGCCGCTCGGTCCATCCAGCTCGCAGACACCAATGTGGTGGACGGCAAATGGCGTTTATTAGGCGGGAAAAAACAGCCTTATATAACCTGGGCACTGAACGCTATTGGCTATCGGGAGGGGGACCCTGTCTTCCCGTACAACGCGATATCTTCCGGGCGCCAGACCCTCACTACCACATTAGATGTCTGGAGAGCCAGAACCCTTAGAATATCTATGCCCAAGATGTACTCCTGGACTGGGGCAATAGATACCTTATATACCAGGGGTGAGAGACACCCAACCCCCAGTTTCAACCAAGTTTGGGTGACAGGAATAGTCTGTCCCCCAAAACCACCCATCATCACTCTGTCTCCACCAAATTTGGTCAAATCTCCGTAGATAATTGATGTTTCTGCTCCAGTGCCCACTAATGCCATAAGTCTCTGAATATTTTTTCGGGACCAATAAACTGTTAATTCTACATAGGGCCTCTGGTCCTATCTGGAGGCCCTAGGGGAACTAGCATCCCTCGTCACACCACGAATTGTGCTATGGCCAATTCTTTTCCTTTTGGTGGCTCAGGCATTGTGGCCCGAGACACCTGAGGCAGCTTTTTTTTTTTTTTCCATGTCGTTGGTATTCTCTCTATAACCCTTACCCTTGGTTTCTTAGGGCAGTTCTGAAGTTTTTGGTTGTCCTTTAGTTGTCTCCAAAGCTGGAGAAGGACATGGTTGGGCTGGCGGTTAAGCTTAGCAAATTGGACCCCAGCCCGAATTATATCATTAAACATTTGTTTTCTGGAGACCCTTATGGGTCCCGATTGAGGAGCTCAAGTAGCCAGCATCTTGATTTTAGTCACCAGCAGGACCTCAGCTTCTTGTAATGTCCGAGTATTACGCCTTGTCTGCAAGCGTTCTGTTTCTCCTAGGTCAGCCACTAACAGTGCAGCCTGCTGGACTACCGCTTCTGAGGCCACCAGGGGATTAAATATAGAGACCAGAGTACCATACAGATGGGAAGGAGCTTGTTGTAGAATTAGGTCTCTCATCCCCGCTGTGAATTTCACCATATCACAGCCTTCAAATGCGTCTTTGTAAATTGCTTCCCTTACACCTAGTTCACGGATATAATTTTGAAGGTCCCCCATGGAGGATCACATCCCTGTATGTAAAGGTATATCAGATTTATTGGGCCATACCATACGGCAGGCCCCCATTAACCATTCTATTATAGAATGGTTTTCATCAATATATTGATTACCCACATATAGCCTCTGCCTGAGAGCAGGATGGACAGTCATGGTGGCCAACTTGGCTATTTCCGGGCCATTCACCAAAACACTTTCTGTCCCAGAATCCCAGTCTTAATAACCAAGCTGGCACACTTTCTCTAGGTTTCTGCCAAAATTGCTGTACTAAATCCATCAGTTCTGTTGCCGTGTACAGCTGGGCTGTTACATGCAAGTCAGTCTGAGTAGGGGGCCAGTGATCAGGCGGCACCCCTGCCAGCCTGTCCTGTACTTTTTTGTTTTCTGAGTTATAACAGGACAGACTTACAGTGTGTCTGTCAGAATCAGAGATTCAAGATCTGATTTAGATTTTTCATTTTCCTGATCAACACAGTCTATTGATTCAGGAGCCTGGTCATTGTTTATTGAGGCATTACAAACTTGACCTATCCAAAGATGTAGAATTGGTTTTTTCCCTGTTAACATGCCAAGTTCCTGTTCTAACTTTTCAATACTATCTCTCATAAGTTAGCTTTCATTCTCTCAAGTATTATTCCTCATTTCAGCATTATTTAAAGCATTTAATAGTGGCCATACCACTGTATAAGTAGCTATTTGCCTTTCTCTTATGAAAAATTTATCTTTGCCGAGTCCTTGAAAGTAATCAGCTATGTGATATGGGGAGATATTTCCCACAACACGTACGGGACCCCATTTTTCAATGATAACTGCCAGTTCATAATAAGGGGATCCCACAAATCCTGGGTTCTGCCCTGGAATCATTTTATCTAGGGGGGTATTATTCTTCCCCTTGACCCATTTATAGAAATATATTTAAATATAGAGAAAGGACACGATGTAAATTTTAGTATATTTGGCTTGCCTGTCACACACTGCCAGGCAGCAAGAGAGAGAGTGAGCCCCATGACTTGCAGGTCTTATCTTCCCCTCTGAACGCAAAGTCCTCTGGAGTATGTAGTTCTTATCTTCTGAGAACCAGGTATCCAAAAAGTTATCAGTCCATGGAACTGGAGTATTAACTCTTTAATTCCCCATGATTTACGTGATGATATGATGCGGAATATCGAAAAGAAAAATCATAAAACCATGACATTCCATCCCTTTTTCTACATCACTACAACATGCTTAATATATATACTTATATACAAACAAGAAATAATTAAAATGCATTACACACACATATCTATATACACATATATACATGGAATTACTGACTGCACTCCTCCAACATCAAATTCCCTTGTGCTACACATTGAACATCCCCATCCTTCTCCATCACCCACCAAGTGGACACAGGTCCCTGAGCAAAAACAGTTCCACGAAGAGGTTTGCCCTTCCTAAAAGCTGGAAGGACCCAAAACGCTTTTCCCAACATGCTCTTTACATGTACTACAGGGACCTTATCTCTCTGTACAGTATGTAGGGAGCTGGATTGGGTAGGACCATCATGACTGAGAGATCCTTGAGTGTTGACCAATCAGGTGGCTTCTGCCAAATGCTTCTCCCAGTGCTTAAATGTTCCGCCACCCACTGCTTTCAACATGGTTTTTAGCAACCCACTGTATCGTTCCCCCTGTACTCAGCTCTGGTGAGGCCGCACCTTGAGTACTGTGTCCAGTTCTGGGCCCCTTACTACAAAAAAGACATTGAGGCCCTGGAGCGTGTTCAAAGAAGGGCAACAAAACTGGTGAGGGGTCTGGAACACAGGCCTTATGAGGAGCGGCTGAGGGAGCTGGGATTGTTCAGTCTGGAGAAGAGGAGGCTCAGGGGAGACCTTATTGCTCTCTATAACTACCTGAAGGGACGTTGTAGCGAGCTGGGGGTCGGCCTCTTCTCTCATGTGACTGGTGATAGGACTAGGGGGAATGGTTTCAAGCTGCGCCAGGGAAGATTCAGACTGGATATTAGGAAATACTACTTCTCTGAAAGGGTGGTCAGGCACTGGAATGGGCTGCCCAGGGAGGTGATGGAGTCACCGACCCTGGAGCTGTTCACGGAACGATTGGATGTTGTGTTGAGGGATTGTTTAGGGAACCCGGGTGATAGATGGATGGTTGGACTGGATGATCTTATAGGTCTTTTCCAACCTTAGTGATTCTGTGATTCTGTGATTCTGTTCAATTTTACCGGAAGCTGATACATGATAGGGAATATGATTGATCTATTCAATGCCATGATATTTGGACAAAATATTAACGAGTGAATTTTTGAAATGGTTTTTCGGTTTTTTAAATGGTTATGTAATTTCTAAACGGAGAATGATGAACTTAATAAAAAACCAGTATGTTCCAAGAATTTAAATTCTGAACATAATGGCCTTTAATCCTTTATATAATGCTTCTAAAATGAAGAACAGCTTCGTAGTTGGCAGTTGCTAAAAGGAAAAAAGAATAACTCAGTACAGTGTCCAGAGTGTGGCAGACCGCCCGGTCTATGGTTTAATCTCTGAAGGTCAAAGCTCTCTACAGAACTCTGCGGCTCTCTGTTTGGCACTTTAACAAATCTCTTTTTTGCTAATGTTTAAAAAGTTCATTTTTGATTTTCTGGCCAATGTTTTCCAGTAATTGTCAGTTATCTCTAGATCTATCTTTGTCCATGACAGGGGGACAGCAGGCCCACTGGCCCTAAAAATAAGGGGGGTGGGAAGGGTAAGGGAACAAAGAAGGAATAAAAGAAAACAAAACAAAACAGCGGCAACGATCTGAGGAGGAAAATTAATTTACTAATTATAATAGCAGAAATACAAGTAAATTGGGATTGAAGCTAATAAACCAAGTAAATGAGAGAGTTTCAGAAAAACAAGGCTTTTACTCTGATCTGCCAGGGAGCATAAGAACATAGGCTTGTGACTTCCAGACAGTTCTTTTTTTCCCACCAACCGGGAAAATGGAAACGGAACAACAAAGTTTTCTGGGAGCTGTTGTACATTTCTTTTGAGTCTCCCAGTGCGCTACATGATGTGATGATGTGAAATACCAGTAACAAAAATAATAAAACCACGGCACTAAGGCATAGTTTTTATATCCTTCTTATACTGTGTAGTCCAAACCTGTACGGAGTGCTTGAGTTGAGCGGGACTATCGCTCCCCTCAACTAGCAGTGCTGGGCCTGGTGCACCCCAGAATACAGTTGGCCCTTTTGGCTGCCAGGGCATGCTGTTGACTCATATTCAACTTGTTATCAGACAGAAGCCCCAGATCCCTCTCTGTGGGGCTGTTCTCCAGTCTCGTCTCCCAGTCTTTACATATATTAAGAGTTGCCTTGTGTCAAATACAGAATCCGGCACTTGGTCTTGTTAAATTTTATGTGATTGGTGATTGCTCAGCCTTACATTTTGTGGAGATCTCTCTGCAAGGCCTTTCTACCCTCAAGGGAGTCAACAGCCTCTCCTGATTTAGTATCGTCCAAATACTTGCTTAGTATGCGTTCAAGTCCTCTATCCAAATCATTTATGAAAACATGAAAGAGAAGTGGCCCGAAAATGGAGCCTGGAGGAATCCCACTAGCGATTGTCCTCCAGCCTGATGTAACCCCATTTACTCTAACATTTTTATCACGACCTATCAACCAGTTGCTCAATATAGAGCAGACGAAGGCAATGACAGAGCCTTTATTTGAGAAATAGGTGCTATAGAAAAAGATATCAGAGGAATTAACTCACACCTCCTGGTAAAGTTTGGAGAAAGGGATGAGCTGAGGAATGTGACCCTCTCCTGTATGTACCGTCGTGCTGCAGCAGAGAAGGGCAGGGGGAAAAGGTGACCCTCACGGACTCAGATGGCAGGGGAAGTATCGAGGAGATCTAAGGGGTGGCTCTAGACCCCCCCCCACCCACTCCAGACACTCACGTACTCCCGTAGCTTGCCCATTGGTTCAGGCTGTGACCTTGGAATTCCACTACACTCCACCCCTTCACAGCATGAACCAATGACTGAGCAAATGTACATCGTGACGCATGTACAATACCCACCGCAATGTAGAAAGTTAAGACGGTTCTGTTGGGCCAGTACTTGATGCTTATTCTCAAGGAGTGTCTTCTTCAAGGACCAGTAGCAGTTCTGATTCATGCTTTCCAGTTCCCAGAAGTTCAGCAGTGCGCCACAGGGTGTCACGATGTTTCCTCATGGACACTGGAGCATGCTTGAATGATGTTGCTCCTGCCGGCTGTCCTGTGAACTTATAACCTCAAGGGGAGTAAAACAGATGTTTAATAGGTCTAGGTCTGCCCTCCACAGTAAGATACAGGCTGCATTTTGACCTTGAGTCAACGCCTACGCCTGTATCTGGGCACGTTCTGGTCTTCGCTACCACGCCCTTTGGTCTGATATCTGTGGCTGAATCACTACATCAGGTACCAAAGGGGGGGGGGTTCTAATTTGCCACATGGACATGATTAATGCCCCCTTTGCCATGAAAACAGGGGTGTCAACTACTTCCTCTGCTGGCCATGCACCGATTACTGAAGGGTTTACTGATCCCCCAACCTCTAGCAATCTCCCCCAAGGTGCGAGGAGACCACACCATTTTGGTCCTGCTTGCACCTTCCAAGGCCATTTTACCTCGTGTCTCTGTCAACAGTTTACGGGCTGGTTCGGCCCAGTTCCGTGACTAGCGGGACGGAGGAATTTCACAAAATCCGCGCCTCCAGAAAAGGGAAACAGGGGACCCCAATATAATTAAAAACAGTGGCAACGATCTGAGGAGAAACAAACTAATTTTCTAAATATAGTATCGGAATGCAAGATAACACACTATAATACAATATAATTAGAATTGAAGCTAATAAATTAAATATAATGAGAGAGAGTGTCAGAAAAGTGGATGGGTGTCACAGAGTTAACTAGATCAATCTATGCCCGTGACAGGGGGGCAGTAGGCCCCTTCCCCTCCCACCCTCCTGGCCCCACAAAATAGGAAGGAAGGAAGGGAGGATAAAAAACAGCGGCAACAATCTATGGAGGAAAACTTATTTTACTAACTGTGATATCGGAATGCAAGATAACACAATATAATACAATCTAATTGAAATTGAGACTAATAAATCAAATAAGATAGGGGAGAGAGAGTTCCTGAGACCGAGTCAAACCTGAAAAGCTTGAAACGGCTAGGAAAGCACCCTCCAGCACCCACTGCCAGGCAGTAAGAGACCACCCAACCAGGAAGGGCCGGATCCCATGACTTCCGCGATGTGCAGGGACAGGTACGTGGAATTGGAGCATTAACACTTCAATTCCAGTACATGATGTTTTGATGTGGAATACTGAAAACCAAAAAACATAAAACCATGACATTCCACCCCTTATTTCACATCACTACATCATGCTTGATATATATATATACACGTATACAAACAAACAAAAATGATTAAAATGCATCACACGCACACACGTCTATATACATATACATAGAATTACAGTCTGCACTCCCCCAGCATCAAGTTTCCTTGTGATACACATTGACCATCCCCGTTTTTCTGCATCACCCACCAAGTGGACCCAGGTCCCTGGGGAAAAACAGTCCCGCAAAGAGGTTTGCCCTTTCCAGAAGCTGGAAGATCCCAAACTGCTTTTCCCAACATGCTCTTTACATGTACAACAGGGACTTTCTCTCCCTCTACGGTATGTAGGGAGCTGGATTGGGTAGGACCATCACGATTGATAGATCCTCTGGTATTGACCAACCAGGTGGCTTCTGCCAAATGCTTCTCCCAGTGCTTAAATGTTCCGCCACCCATTGCTTTCAGCACAGTTTTTAACAACCCATTGTATCGTTCAATTTTACCAGAGGCTGGTGCACGGTAGGGAATATGGTAAATCCACTCAATGCCATGATCTTTGGCCCAAGTATTTACATGAGAAGTTGTTTTGAAATGAGTCCCATTGTCTGACTCAATTCTTTCTGGGGTGCCATGTCACCACAAGACTTGCTTTTCAAGGCCCAGGATGTTCCGGGCAGTGAGCATGGGGCACAGGCAGTATGTTTCCAGCCACCAGTGGTTGCTTCCACCATGGTAAGCACATAGCGCTTACCTGGCGAGATCGTGGCAAGGTGATAATAATCAATCTGCCATGCCTCCCCATATTTATACTTTTGCCATCGCCCTCCATACCACAGAGAGGTTTCACCTTTGGCTTGTTGATTATGGCACATGTTTCACAGTCATGAATAACCTGTGCAATAGCATCCATAGTTAAGTCCACCCCTCGGTCTCTAGCCCGCTTATATGTTGCATCTCTCCCTTGATGGCCCGAGGTCTCATGGGCCCACCGAGCTAGAAATAATTCACCCTTGTTCTGCCCGTCCATGTCTTCAGTAGCCCGACTCTTGGGCACATGAGCATCTACATGGCGTACCTTCACGACCATATTCTTTATTCGGGCAGCAATATCTTTCCACAGTTCAGCAGCCCAAATAGGTTTACCCCTTCTTTGCCAGTTATTTTGCTCCCACTGCTGTAACCACCCCCATAGAGCATTTGCCACCATCCATGAGTCAGTGCAAAGATAAAGCATTGGCCACTTCTCTCCGTTCAGCAATATCCAAAGCCAGCTGGATGCTTTCACCTCTGCAAACTGGCTGATTCACCTTGTCCCTTCACTGGCCTCTGCAACTTGTCGTGTGGGGCTCCACACAGCAGCTTTCCATCTGCGATGCTTTCCCACAATACGACACGATCCATCAGTGAACAGGGCATATGTCTTTTCATTTTCTGGTAATTCGTTGTATGGTGGGGCCGCTTTAGCTCGTGATACTTCTTCTGCTGGTGATGTTCCAAACTTTTTACCTTCAGGCCAGTCCATGATGACCTCTAGGATTCCTGGACGGCTGAGATTCCCCATCCGTGCTCGTTGCGTAATCAACGCAATCCACTTACTCCAAGTGGCATCAGTTGCATGATGGGTGGGGGGAACCTTTCCTTTAAACATCCAGTTCAGCACTGGCAGTCGAGGTGCCAGAAGGAGCTGTGTTTCAGTACCGACTACTTCGGAAGCAGCCCGAACCCCCTCATACGCGGCTAAGATCTCCTTTTCAGATGGAGTGTAGCCCTCTTCCGACCCCCTGTATGCTCGACTCCAGAATCCCAGGGGTCGGCCTCGGGTCTCTCCTGAGGCTCTTTGCCACAAACTCCAAGTGGGACCTTTCTCTCCAGCAGCAGTGTAGAGGATGTTCTTTATACCCTGTCCTGTCCGTACTGGCCCTAAGGCCACGGCACGGGCTATCTCCTGTTTAAGCTGCTCAAAAGCCTACTGCTGCTCAGGGCCCTATGTAAACTCATTCTTCATTCGCGTCACATGATAAAGGGGGTTTACAATGAGGCTGTAGTTTGGAACATGCATTCTCCAAAAACCCACTATGCCCAGAAAAGATTGTGTCTCTTTCTTACTGGTGGGTGGAGACATAGCAGTGATTTTGTTGATCACATCTGTCGGGATGTGACGACGGCCATCTTGCCACTTTATACCTAGGAACTGAATCTCCTGAGCAGATCCTTTCACTTTGCTTCGCTTAATAGCAGAACCAGCACGCAGAAGAATTTGGATTATTCGCTCTCCTTTTGTGGAGACTACTTCTGCTGTATCACCCCACACAACGATATCATCAATGTACTGCAAGTGCTCAGGAGCATTGCCCTGTTCCAATGCAGTTTGGATCAACCCATGGCAAATGGTCGGGCTGTGTTTCCACCCCTGGGGCAAATGGTTCCAAGTATACTGAACACCCCTCCAGGTGAAAGCGAACTGTGGCCTACATTCTTTGGCCAAAGGAATGGAAAAAAAAGCATTAGCAATGTCAGTGGTGGCATACCATTTGGCTGCTTATGATTCCACTTCATACTGGAGTTCTAACATGTCCGGCACAGCAGCACTCAGTGGGGGTGTGACTTCATTCAGGCCACGGTAGTCCACCGTCAGCCTCCATTCTCCACTGGCTTTATGCACTGGCCATTTAGGGGGCTGTTAAAAGGCAAGTGCGTTTTGCTGATCACTCCCTGACTCTCTCGTTGACGAATCAACTTATGAATGGGGAGCAAGGAATCCTACATCGCGAATTGCCTTGTGGCGTTACTTACGTGACCATGGAGAAGACATGAGGAAGTGGCACGACCAAGCTACTCAGGCCCAGCCAGCACGGGTTCGTGAAAGGCAGGTCGTGCTTGACCAACCTCATCTCCTTCTACGACTGGGTGACCAGCCTGGTAGACGAGGGAAAGGCTGTTAATGTAGTCTACCTAGACTTCAGCAAAGCCTTTGACACGGTCTCTCACAGTATTCTTCTGGGGAAACTGGCTGCCCGTAGCCTGGACAGGTATATTCTTCTTTGGTTGATGCTTGGCTGAACAAGAGTCGACAGTGTGCCCAGGTGGCCAAGAGGGCCAACGGCATCCTGGCCCACATTAGAAATAGTGTGGCCAGCAGGAGCAGGGAGGTAACCATCCCTCTGTACTCAGCACTGGTGAGGCCACACCTGGAGTACTGTGTTCAGTTTTGGGCCCCTCACTACAAGAAAGACATTGAGGCCCTGGAACGTGTCCAGAGAAGGACAACAAAACTGGTGAGGGGTCTGGAGCACAAGTCTTATGAGGATCGGCTGAGGGAGCTGGGATTGTTTAGTCTGGAGAAGAGGAGGCTCAGAGGAGACCTCGTTGCACTCTACAACTTCCTGAAGGGAGGTTGTGATGAGGAGGGATTTGGCCTCTTCTCCCATTCAACAAACAGGACCCGAGGAAATGGCCGCAAGTTGTACCAGAGGAGGTTTAGGTTAGACATAAGGAAAAACTTTTTCTCTCAGAGAGTGGTCAGGCGCTGGAATGGCCTGCCCAGGGAGGTGGTGGTGTCGCTGTCCCTGGCAGTGTTCAAGAGGCGTCTGGATGAGGAGCTATGAGATATGGTTTAGAGGCTTGTGGTAGCAATGGTAATGGGAGGACGGTTGGACTAGATGATCTTGCAGGTTGTTTCCAACCTTGCGATTCTATGATTCCATAGAGGAGCATAGGCCGGTATTTAATGGTATATCACTCTTATTTGTCCATGTTGCACGGCGTGCAGCCATTAACCATGTAATCAATGAATGATTTTCTTCATTATGTTGGACGGCTGCATATAGTCTTTGCCTGAGGGCAGGGTTAGTGGTAATGGATGCCAGTTTTGAAATTTCTGGTCCATTCACCACAACGCTTTCTGCCCTCATGTCATATAATCGGAGCTGGCACTCTCTCTCGGTTTTTGTCTAAACCGTTGAACTAAATCCATTAATTCAGCTGCCGTGTATGGGCGAGCTGTTACATGTAGCGTGCTCTGGGCAGGGGGCCACTGGTCAGGGGGCACCCCCCCGGCCTATCCTGCTTTTTTTTTGTTTTTTGAGTTACAACTGGTCGGATCTCAAAGGCATCTAGCTCCAACGGAGCCTCAAGATCCGACCTTTTAGTGCTTTCATTTACAGAATCCAGTTTCTGTGAATTCTCTTGTACAGGGTCCCCGGTAATTTCTAGAGAGATATTCCGGATTTTTTGTAGGGGAATGATAGCATTAGGTTTTTTCCCCCTGAAAATTGCAACCTGTCTTTCCAGTTCTTCAATACAGTCACGCAGTAGTTGATTTTCATCAGTGAGAGCTGCTTCAGTTATATTTAGCCAGTTCAAAGCCATCAGCAGTGGCCACGCCACTGTGGAGACAGCTAACTGTTGTTCTCGAGTAGTGAGTATGTTTTTGTTAACACTGTTGAAATACTCAGGGGGGCAGGGGGCCCTATTTTTCAACGATACAAGCAATCCCATGATATGGGGATCCTAGGAATCCCGGGATGCGCCCTGGCAAAACTTCACTCATAGGGCTAGTCTTTCCTCGTGCAAACCATCCCATGATATTGTTCAAAAATGCCATGGTAATTACTTTAGGAGGATTATAATTGAGTACCTTTAAAGATATTTGACAGCCTGGCTCGCCAAAGTGTAGAGCAAACAAAGGCAATGATAGAGCCTTTATTTGAGAAATAGGTGCTGTAGGAAAAGATATCAAAGAGGAATTAACTCACCCCTCCCGGTAACAGTTTGGAGAAAGGGATGAGTTGAGGAATGTGACCCTCCCCCATTCATACTGTCGCGCTGCAGCAGAGAAGGACGGGGGAAAAGGGGGACCCGCACAGACTCAGATGGCAAGGGAAGTATCGCGGAGACAGAAGGGGTGGCTCTAGACCCATCCCCCCCCGCCTGCTCCAGACACTCACATACTCCCGTAGCTCACCCATTGGTTCAGGCTGTGACCTTGGAATTCTGCTACCCTCACCCATCAAATTATCCGTCTAGCTGTGTGTTGGACATTTTGTCCAGAAGGGTGCTGTGAGAAACAGTATTGAAATCTTTGCTGAAATCTAAAAGGATAAAATCATCTGGCTTCCCTTGATCAACTAGATGGGTAAGCTTGTTGTGAAAGGAAGCTAAGTTAAATAGAATCTTCCCTTCATGAATCTTTGTTGGTTGTGACCTATGACTGCATTTTCTTTGAGGTGTTTTAGGATTCTGAGGTAAGGTACTGTTGATCAGGGGTGCTTCTTTCCTGTTGCAAAAGTAGATGATCTTAGCTAAACAGGAACATGGAGGTACTGCTACTGGGAGTCACAAGTGGCTTACTCAAATAAATTTTGCATGGGTGTGAAGCACTGATCTAGTAGCTGAGTGGGGGCTGTTGGGAGCCAATGGTTCAAGTCTTTCTGTGTGTTTCTCAAATCTAATTCTGCATTAGTTTTGGTTCCTCTGCCAATGTTGCCCATTAGTCACATGAGGCACAGGGCACATAGCTACTGGATAATTTTGAATGCTGCAAAATATAATTTTAAGGGGTTTTATGACTTGAGCATGGGTAAGTTACAGAAAGCATCTATCTTTTCAGGGAATGTCTTGTTAAGTACTTCATTTTTGTTAATGTCAAGTTAATTTATTTCTTAAAGGTGCAATTTATACAGAAATCCTAATTTTCAGTTTCATTTATTTGTTGTTGTAGTGGAAATTCTAAGGGTTTAGATAACAACAGACCTGCCCAGAATATCTTAAAACAAAATTGTGGTATATTAGCGTAATAGCTGCTAGCCACAATGATAAATTTTTCATTCACAGTGTGGTTTTATTTGTTTTCAGGGTTGTTTTTCTTAACTCAGGACACATTGTTTATCACCTCTGAGAGCTAGCCTAGGCTTTTTTATGATTTTGCCAGTTTGCATTTGGCATGTGTTCATATTATACTAGCATAGTGGAAATGCTAAGTCAAGACTTAAACCAGTGATTGAGCACCTAGTAGGAAGGCAGGGCCAACCAAGGAGAGATCAGGTGCAAGCAATGCACCTTAGTGACCAGAAGGGGTGGAGCTAGGATCCACCCTTTCCCAGACCTCATTTAAGGCTTGGCAGTAGAAGTATAGTCATATTCTTTGTAGCTTCCTATGTATTTAAGGGCTATTTGGGCCTTCACAAGGTAAATAGTTTCTTTTTCTTAGTTTTGTGTCTGCTGCTGTGTTTGAGGTATTTCTCATTTGCTGTGACTTGGGGTGTTGCTGTTCTGTGTTTTGTTGTGCTTTCTATTGTGTTACAGTTTTATTTTTTACTTTATCTTATGTTAGTAGAAATATTATGTCTTCAAAGGGAGTGATTTTTACTCATCTGTTAGCCATTAATGATAACTCTGTTCTTTCTGCTGAAAGTAATTTACAGTGTTTTCATTTCTCTAGAGAATGTTGAAATTAAAGCAGCAAACGTGTGTTTTGTTTTTTTTTTATAACCCAACTTAACTAATGTGAGTTACTGTTTTTTGTCTTTCGATGTTTACAGTCAAGACTGGCAAGTATCTAGGTCAGGGTCTATATTGGGAACTAGTTCTGATTCTGAATCAGAGGAAGATAAAGAGAAAAACAGTTATGAAGAGAGTGAATCTGACTATGAACCAAAAAACAAGGTCAAAAGCCAGAAACCTCCAGGGAGGTAAGAATTCTTGTGTTTTGGATACTCTAATACTGTTTCTAATTAGAAATCAAGTGTTGCAGTACATTATGGGAAATGGGAAACTTTAAGATATGAAAGATGTTATCATACCAGGGCTTTGTGTTGACTGTTTCTTTACTGTATTTAAATACTGTATTTAAAAGTGGTGTAACTAAGCAGTCACAAAACATATGTATTCATGAACAAATATGGAAGGCTTGCGGTTGTACTTATTGAACACCCCTTATTGTGTTATATCTTACTGTCTTAAAGAATTAAGCCCAAAAGTTGCAAGAAGGGTGCAGGACAGAGAAAGAGGCAGTTTGATTCATCAGATGCTGATGATGATTATGATAAGAGAGGATCTCGTCGTCAGGCAACAGTCAATGTTAGTTACAAAGAAGCTGAAGAAACCAAGACAGATTCTGATGAGTTGTTGGAAGTTTGTGGAGAAGATGTCCCACAGCCTGAAGAAGATGAATTTGAAACTATAGAGAAGTTCATGGATAGTCGAATTGGCCGAAAAGGAGGTATTTTTCTGAACTGTTATTAAGATGGTGGAGTGTATTGTGGTGCAATTGGGTCTCAGCTGTAGTTCACGTGATATTTTTAAGCTTACTGTCTACAAATATCAGTTATTTTCTTATCCTCATAAGTAGGTGTTTCTTTTATAAGCCTTATAAAGTAAAACACAGAAGAACTTAAATAACCAACACTAAAAGAAAAAAATGAAGTGGTAAATAAGAGCTCTTCTCACAAAAATGAGCCTGTTTAGAGCTGAAGTGTACTAGCAACAGTAATACAGACTGAATGTAATTACAAATTATCCTGCATAAAATTCCAAGAGTGGGGAGGGAGGGGAATTGGAGAGGAGGAGTGGGGAGGGAAGTAGAAAGAGGTTAGAAAGAAATAACTGAAGATCAATACATCCCAATGATCAAGAAGTTAGGCAAAAATGCCAGGAGGCCTGTGTGTATGAACAAGAAGCTTGTGATCAAACTCAGGAAGGAAGCATATAGATGATGGAAGTGAGGAGGAGGGGTAACCTAGGAAGAACACAGATGTTGTCTGGTTATCTAGGGATGAAGTTAAGAAAACTGAAGTCTGCTGAGAATTGAATCTGCCATGGATGTCAAGGGCAACAAGAAAGGTTTCTTGAAGTACATTTGATGACAAAAGGAAGGCTAGGGAAAACATGGGCCCTTTGCTGAATGAGATGGAGAAATAAGTTACAGGGACAGTGTGTGTGCCTTTACTAGATTTGGTAATCAATGTTATTGCTCAAAGCATAGCAACTTTAGAGGAGCCTTGTCCTGCATGAAGATATTTCATTCCCTCCCTTTTTTTCCAAGGCTGTTTGAGGTGTTTCTAGTGTTTTCTCACAAGGTCTTGTTTTGCAGGTATTTGTGTCTCAGTGTTGCTGAGATTTTCCTTGCTGAATTTTCTTAATCTGTACTTAGTACTGTCTTCTGCAGTCCCTGTGATATTTACCTATCGCACTTTGCTATGCTTGGGAATGCTTTTGTTTTATAATCTCTAATATAACCAATGTTAAAGGGTAAGGTAATAGTTGTGTACAAGAGTACTACTATATTAAAATGGTTTTAGTAATTCATGGTGGATGCTGCCCTTAATTTCTGATAAATAGTTGAGACAAGTTACGTGTTTATATAAGAATATTAGACTGTTTTCTGCAGTATGGGTTTTCTTGTTGTTGGTCTATTTATGGTAGTGCATGCTTAATTGAGCCTTATGGCATGGTTTCTCTTTTTCAGCCACTGGTGCTGCAACCACCATCTATGCAATTGAGGCAGATGGTGACCCAAATACCGGATTTGAAAAGTCAAAAGAGCCAGGAGAAATACAGTATCTTATCAAATGGAAAGGCTGGTCACACATTCATAATACTTGGGAAACTGAAGAAACTCTGAAGCAACAAAACGTTAAAGGAATGAAGAAACTAGACAATTATAAGAAAAAGTGTCAGGAAACAAAACGATGGTATTTTCATAACTACTTCCATGTTACATGTTTTGTATCAGTATACATATTTTTATTGTGGTTATGTTCTCTATTGCCTGTTTATGAAGGCATAGTTCAAAGTGCCTATACAGCAGGAAGACAAAACTTTGAAGTCTTAATACTTACAATCCTGTAACATTCAGAGCATACCAAATGTAGTTGAGCAAGTGAGTATACTGGTGCCTTTCATAAAATCAGGCCTTTTAAGGAAGCAGTTTCTGCACCTAGATTTAATCATCTGTTATAAATGAAGGTCTAATGAGATAAGTGGTAGGCTTTCTGGTTTTAATTCTTACCTCTTACTAGTTCTATCAGTGATTGGACTCGAATTAGAGCTCTAGGAGTTGCTGCGGAGATCTTAAAGATTAAAAAAAAAAATCCAACAAAACCTGGAATTCCAAAGACACTCAAAACATTACAGCATTTAGATGTGGGTTTTTTTGCTTAAACTTCTGTTAAAGTTGCAGAACCAAGAACTGAACAAATACTTAGATTTTAGTGCTACTTTCTGGTGTTCAGTTTTATTAGTATGTTTAATATAATCTGTGAATACCAGTAGGTTTTTCTAGTATCTCATGGGTTCTTATCAGAGGAAACCAACATTAGTGCTGTTCCATGAAAATAACATGAAATATGCTACTTGTTGAAAACAAATTATTTAAATTATCTGCATGATTAGTACAAGCTGTAGCTGATAGAAGTTACTCTTAATTAGCTTTCTCAAAAATACTTAGGCCAGATGCAACACTTCCATAGCAGGAATTTCAAAGTTGTTGTTTCTTCAAGAAAGCTTTCTAAGCAGCATTCCCATTACACTTACATTCAGAGCTTTAGAATTCCCAGATTTTATTGGTTTTAGAACTAAACAATATAATAAATACTTGAAATTCCTATTTCAGGCTGAAAAATGCTTCTCCAGAAGATGTGGAATACTATAACTGCCAACAGGAGTTTACAGATGATCTACATAAACAATATCAAGTAGTGGAAAGGATAATTGGTATGTGACAAACTTGTAGGCAGAAAACAGTCTTGAGACTAGTGTGTTCGCTGCTTGCATGTTGCCTTTATAGTTAAGAAATTTAGGTTATAAAAATCCCTAAAAACTTAAAGCAAAACAAAATCTGAAAAAGAGAAGTCGTCATGCTGTTTTTGCTGTGAAACTAGTTCATGTTATCTTAAACTTAAAATGAGTGCTTTCATGAAATACTAAAGGAAAATACTGATCTAGTATCTCTGATATATTTCTGCAGCTCATTCAAATCAGAAATCAGCAGCTGGTTATCCGGATTACTATTGCAAATGGCAGGGTCTGCCTTACTCAGAATGTAGCTGGGAAGATGGTGCTCTCATTGCCAAAAAATTTCAGGCATGTATTGATGAGTATTTCAGCAGAAATCAATCCAAGACCACTCCATTTAAGGACTGCAAGGTGAGTGTGTAACTACAATGGATTTATACAGTTGAGACATCTTAAAAAAAAAAAAAAAAAAAAAAAAAAAAAAAAAAAAAAGAGAGAGAGAGAAAAAAGTGGAAGTTGTGCATCCTGAGAGAGGTAATTACAAAAGATCTTTTGAAGATTGTTCATAATAGTAACAATAGCTATATTTATATATAGAATCACAGAATGATAGAATGGTTTGGGTTGGAAGGGACCTTTAAGATCATCTAGTTCCAACCCCCCCTGCTACAGGCAGGGACACCTCCCTCCTTCTAGACCAGGTTGCTCAAAGCCTCATCCACCCTGACCTTGAATGCCCCCAGGGAGGGGGCATCTGTAACCTGTTCCAGTGTCTCACCACCCTCACAGTAAGGAATTTCTTCCTAACATCTAGTCTAAATCTACCCTCTTCCAATTTAAAACGCAATTCCCCTCATCTGGTCGCTACCTACCCTTCTTAAAAAGTCCCTCTCCAGCTTTCCTGTAGGCCCCCTTCAGGTACTGGAAGGCTGCTATAAGGTTTTTCTCAGAGCTTTCTTTTCTCCAGGCTGAAGAGTCCTAGCTCTCTCAGCCTGTTCTCTGATCATCTCTGCACCTGCTCTAACAGCTTAATACCCTTCTTGTGTTGGGGGGCCCCAGAACTGGATGTGTTACACCAGGTAGGGTCTCATGAGCACAGAGTAGAGGGGCAGAACCCCTCTGTTCACACTCACTTTGTTGCAACACAGGATAGGGTTGTCCTTCTGGGCTGCAAGTGTGCATTGCCAGCTCATACTGAATCTTTCATAAACCAACACCCCCCAAATCCTTCTCCTCGGAGCTGCTCTTAAGCCATTCTCTGCCTAACTTGTATCTGTGCTTGAGATTGCTCCAACCCAACCTTGCACTTGGCCTTGTTGAACTACATGAGGTTGGCGTGGGCCCACCTCTTAAGCCTGTCCAGGTTCCTCTGGCCTCTTTCCTCTAGCATGTAAACTGCACCACTCAGCTTGGTGTCATCTGTAAACTTGCTGAGAGTGTGCTCAATTTCAGGGTCCATGTTGCCTACACAGAGATGTTAACACAGATTGCTGAGGAATGCTACTCATTACTGGTCTCCACTTGGTTGTTGAGCTGTTGACTGCAACTCTGAGTGTGACCATCCCCTTATCCAGCAAGAGGCCCATCCATCAAATTGATTTTCCTTCAGTTTGGCAACCAGGATGTCATGCAGGATAGTGTCAAATGCTTTGCAAAAGTATAGGTAGATTATATCAGCTGTTTTTCCTTTATCTTTAGAGGAAAAAGGATGGAGAATTTCCATCCTTTACTTGATGCAGCGGGGAATGTGACCACTGAGGATAAGGAGAAGGCTGAGGTCCTCAACGCCTTCTTTACATCTGCCTTTAATAGGCAGATCAGTTATCCTCAGGGCACTTTACGCCCTGATCTGGAAGCCTGGAATGCTACGCAGAATACACCCCCGGTGATTCAGGTGGAGACAGAGAGCTCCTCCTCCATCTGGACTGTCACAAGTCCATGGGACCAGATGGGCTCCATCCGAAGGTGCTGAGGGAGCTGGCGGGGTGATTGCCGAGCCAGTCTCCACCATCTACCAGCACTCCTGATTATCTGGAGAGGTCCCAGAGGATTGGAGGCTTGCCGATGTGACTCCCATCTACAAGAAGGGCTGTAAGGAGGATCCGGGGAACTGCAGGCCTGTCAGCCTGACCTCGGTACCAGGGAAAGTTATGGAGCAAATCATCTTGGATGAGATCACACGGCACATACGTGGCGTCCAGGGGATCGGGCCCAGCCAGCACGGGTTCGTGAAAGGCAGGTCGTGCTTGACCAACCTCATCTCCTTCTACGACTGGGTGACTAGCCTGGTAGACGAGGGAAAGGCTGTTAATGTAGTCTACCTAGACTTCAGCAAAGCCTTTGACACGGTCTCTCACAGTATTCTTCTGGGGAAACTGGCTGCCCGTGGCCTGGACAGGTATATTCTTCTTTGGTTGATGCTTGGCTGAACAAGAGTCGACAGTGTGCCCAGGTGGCCAAGAGGGCCAACGGCATCCTGGCCCACATTAGAAATAGTGTGGCCAGCAGGAGCAGGGAGGTAACCATCCCTCTGTACTCAGCACTGGTGAGGCCGCACCTGGAGTACGTGCCTCTAGATTAGTCGTACGTGCCAACTTTTTCTCTCAGAGAGCACTCAGGCACTGGAATGTCCTGCCCAGGGAGGTGGTGGAGTCACCAGCCCATGGCAGTGTGCAAGAGGCATCTGTATGAGGAGCTATGAGATATGGTTTAGAGGCTTGTGGTAGCAATGGTAATAGGAGGATGGTTGGACTAGATGGTCTTGCAGGTTGTTTCCAGTCTTGTGATTCGATGATGCTATGGTGTACTGATGCTGTAACTCCATCATAAATGGCCACTAAATTTGTGAGGCATGACTTGCTCTTGGTGAAGCCATGCTGGTCACCACCAATCACCTCGTCTTTATTTTCCACGTGCCTTAGTCGTGCCTTCAGGAGGATCTGCTCCATGATCTTGCCAGGCACAAATGTGAAACTGACTGGCCTGTAGTTCCCAGGATCTTTTTTTTCCCCTTCTTGAAAATGGGGGTTATGTTTCCCCATTTCCAATCAGTGGGCATCTTCACCAGACTGCTATGACCTTTCAAATATGATAGATAGCAGTTTAGCAACTTCATCCATCAGTTTCCTCAGAACCTGTGGATGGTTGTTATTGGGTCCCATGGACTTGTGCACCTTCAGGTTCTTTAGATGGTCTTGATCCTCATCTTTACTTACAGCAGGCAGATCTACCTTCTCCAGGTTCTTACCACTGCTTTCTGCAACTCGGGCAGTGTTGCCAGAGCCCTTGCCTGTGAAGACTGAGGCAAAGAAATCCTTGAGCACCTCAGCTTGCTCTGTATCCCTCATGACCAGGTCTCCAGTTTCCTTCCTGAGAGGGCCTGCATCCTCTCTGGTCTTCTTTTTAATCACTGGTATAGCTGTAGAATTTTTTCTTGTTCCCCATTGATGTCCCTGGCTAGGTTTAATTCTACCTGGCTTTTATTTTCCTAACCTGATCCCTAGCTGCTCAGAGACACTTTCTCTGTAGTCCTCCCAGGTAACCTGTTCCTGCTTCCACTCCCTATAGACTTTCTTTTTGCACTTAAGTTAGTCCAGGAGCTCCTTGTTGATCCACAGAGGCCTGTTTAGCATTCATGTCTGCTTTCCTTTTTCTTGGTATGCACTGCTCTGGGCTTGGAGGAGATGGTCTTTGAATACCAACCAGCTTTCTTGGGGCCCCTCTTCCCTCCAGAGCTTTCTCCTATGCCACCCTGCCAAGCAGGTTTCCTGGAGAGTCCAGAGTAGCAAGCTTGCTGCGCACCCACTTTGACACCTAAGGATTTTGAACTCCACCATTTTCATGGTCACGTCAGCCAAGGCTGCCCTTGAGCTTCACATTACTTGCCACCTCCTCCTGGTTGGTGAGGACAAGGTCCAATATAGCACCTTTTCTCACGGGTTCCTGTACTACTTGAAAGAGAAAGTTCCTGGAATGTGTCGATGATAACCTCTTCTATGTCTGGTGCACTGCTGTTTTGTTCTTCCAGCAGATATCGAGGTGGTTGAAGTCCCCCATGAGGACCATGTTTTGTGAATATGAAGCTGCTCCTGTTTTTAGAGGGCCTCAACCACTTGGTCTTCTTGATCAGGCAGCCTGTAGCAGACCCCCTCTATGATGTCTCCTTCCCTTGAACCCTAACCCATAAGCTCTTTGTCAGTTCCTCATCCATCCCCAGGTGGAGCTCCATGGACTCCAGGTGGTCATTGATGTAGGAGGCAACACCCCCTCCCCTTCTCCCCTGCCTGTCTTTCCTGAAGAGTTTATATCCATCTATTCCTACATTCCAGTCATGAGTGTCATCCCAGGACATCTCAGTGATGCCAGTGACATCATAGTCCTGTAGGCATATGCACACCTGTAACTCTTCTTGCTTGTTCCTCATGTTCCGTGTGTACAGGCACTTGAGTTGGGCTCCCACTGAGCCTCATTTACCAATTGATCCCTTATCCTGCGCTGTCTGATCCTATTCCAGGGTACCCCTCAAACCCCCCTTTTATCTCAAGATTGATTGTTCTAGTTCTGGCCAGGCTGGCTTCACTGCAGCTACTCTCAACAACTGCAAAATACGGAGGCTTTTGCAGGTTTTTTTTCCCAGCTTCTTATATTGCCGTTCAGCAATGGAATTTGGTGCTCTAATATAGTTTTACAAGTAACCTCTGTGAACTAAATTCCACAACAGAAATGAAATTAACTTGTTCAACTATTAAGCTAACTTGAACTTGCAAATGAGTTGATGGTGTTATATGGCCTAGTTTTCTGTGGTGAATAAAGACTGGACTTGGTCACCCTACAGGTTACTACTGCTATTCTGTTTCTATAGGAAGATATTTTGGTAACTTCATTCTGTAGTATTATTGATGCTTAATTTGCTTTAAACAGATTCTAAAACAGAGGCCAAGGTTTGTTGCATTGAAGAAGCAACCATCTTATATTGGAGGACGCGATTGTTTAGAGTTAAGAGATTATCAGTTAAATGGGCTGAACTGGCTTGCTCACTCGTGGTGCAAGTAAGTATAGTCTTAAATTAGTTTTACTGTTTCTAAATTGTAAGTATTCATAACAATTGTTTTGGTTTTTTTTTTTTTTTTAGAGGGAATAGTTGTATTCTTGCAGATGAAATGGGTCTGGGTAAAACAATACAAACAATTTCTTTTCTGAACTACCTGTTCCATGAACATGAACTGTATGGGCCTTTCTTGCTGGTTGTGCCGCTTTCTACTTTGACGTCTTGGCAAAGAGAAATTCAAACTTGGGCTCCTCAGATGAATGCTGTGGTTTACTTAGGAGATATAACCAGTAGAAATATGGTGAGTATTTCTTTACATCATTGAAAAAGCTAGGCAGTAAACAAGATTCATTTTATTTTCCTGTCTTCTGCTAGTCTCCAATACTTTAGTTAATACTGAGCAAATACTTGAAACATTGTGTTTAAAATACAAATGAAAAGCTTAAGTTTTCATCTTATATAAATGTATGTGAAAGACTTCTTTAAGGCTTAATAATAAAAATTTAAAATGTAACCTTGCATTTGAAAATATATTGTCTTTTGTCATGCAGTTATTTAGCTGCATAAATATTTAAGTGTAGAAGTCCATGATAATTTCCAAATTCCTTTTCTGAAAGGAGGAGTTTAAGTAACTGTCAAATTAAAAATAAAAACTTAAGTGGAAATTCTTTGCCATTTCTTCAAAAATTAAAAAAAGAAAATCCACCTGGAATATTGCGTTCCAGTTCCTTGATTCAAATTATTGTATGTCTCTCAACATTTACATTGCTATAGTGCTTGAAGTCGTCATGACCAATAAGACCGTTTTTCCTCTAGCTTACATTTTGCCTGATTCTTTTGTTTGTCTTTTTTTCTGTAGATAAGAACTCATGAATGGATGCATCCACAGACCAAGCGATTAAAATTTAATATACTTCTAACAACTTATGAAATCTTGCTGAAGGATAAGGTAATCACACTTATTTCTTCAGGGAGATGAAGTAAGTTTTACATTTGACAAATGTTTTTGAGTTGCACGTGTTTGGGCTTCTCATTACTGTAGTAATTTCTTTGCTTCTTAAAATGATCTACTTCCCTGTGGACTGTCATCCAGGAAATGGTAAACCAACCTGTAGCCCCAAACACCTGTGATTCACAACTCTGAAACCCCATGTTTTTCTTTGTATTTGTGTATGCTGTAGTATGTAATTAATATTTCCATGATAGTAGCCCATAGTTATTGTTAAAATTTTCATATGCTGTTAGGATTAACAGAAAGTCAATGAGTAGAACTTTTTTACTCCATTTGTTTGTATATACTGGAAAGAAGAGTGTTTTTTATTATTATTTGAAAACATATAGGTCAACTTCTTAGCCTTTTGCTTTCCTTTTAAACTTGGAATGATTCTATACCCTTCAGTTGTATCCAGCAAATGTAAAAACCCATAGGTGTCAATATGGTATTAAAATAAAAAATATGGGATTTATAACCTTATGTAAAAATTCAGAAATTGCATGATATATTAACTCATTTAATGTCTTCTCTCCCCCCCCTTCCATTTCTTTAAGTCATTCCTTGGTGGTCTGAATTGGGTGTTTATAGGGATTGACGAAGCTCATCGTTTAAAAAATGATGATTCCCTTCTATACAAGACTTTAATAGACTTCAAGTCTAATCATCGTCTTCTTATTACTGGAACCCCCCTGCAGAACTCCCTCAAAGAGCTTTGGTCTCTGCTGCACTTCATCATGCCGGAGAAGTAAGGAAGAGTTTTACACGATTCCTCTTATTTATTTATCAACTTTATTGTGGTGGAATATTGTAGTGATTGAAGAATCTATGTAGAGAATTGTGTTGTGAAATAGTTTAAATATTTTATATAAAACAGATATACATTTTCATGGTATTCTTGATAGATTGTTCTGGAAGCAGTTGCTGCTTTTTCTGTTTTAGTAGTCCACAAAAAAATAAGATGGATTGATGAATGGGTCAAGTTCCTGAGAAGATGCATCTTAATCCATGTGGTCTTCCTTTTAAACTTACTTTAGGGAAATGCGGTTGAGAATGTCGTCTTCTATGTTAGTACCATTAATGAAAGCAAGTTTGTACCATGATGCCTGATATACAGTAATTCAATTAGACGGCCACTTTGCCTTCATGTTTTGCATACGATAGATTTATTGTATTAATACTATTCTGTACTGATTTGTTTATATCTTGGATAAATGAGAGTACATGTTCTTCTCAGATATCTTCAAAATACAAAGCACTGTAGCTCCAATTAGTTTTGGAACTATGCAATTTCATTGATTTATTCAGAACCTCACAGTCCACTTGCTTAGCTTGTTAGCACATATCAGAGGATAATCAAATTTCAGCTAGTCCATATAAGCTGTAAAAAAAAAGTATGTAAAATGGAATGTTTTCTTGCACTTCCTCCATCCATGCAACTGTGGTTTTTTTCATGCTGCTCTCAAGAAATATAGTAACGGTATTTCTGTAATTTTCTACCATGCAGAAAAGTAAAATGCAGGGGTTTTCACTGGAGAAATTATTGAATAGCTTATTTTTAATTTACATTTTGTGAAAGTGCTTGGAAATTTCCATTCTACTATTTGCATACAAAACTTTTATAATTTCTTGGGATGTAAAAATTCAGAAGTATATTAAACGAAACAGAGGAGAGTGGGGAAGAAGTCCATACATGTTTGTGTGCATGTGTTGTATTTATGGGCTTTGTGTGTTCTGTTTCCTCTTGGCTGTTGCTTTTTCAGGTTGTTCACATGATGTCGCTATTTTACCTTTATTTTTTCTTATGTTGAAGGTTTTCTTCCTGGGAAGACTTTGAAGAGGAGCATGGGAAAGGGAGAGAGTTTGGTTATGCAAGTCTTCACAAAGAACTTGAACCATTTCTACTCAGAAGAGTTAAAAAAGATGTAGAAAAGTCTTTACCTGCTAAGGTTGAACAAATCTTAAGGATGGAAATGAGTGCATTGCAGAAGCAATATTACAAGTAAGAAATGACACTTAAAATTCAGCTATTTTAATTGGATGTCTATATGAAAAGTACTGAAGAGTAGTAGTTCTCATAATGCAATTTTAACTGATAGTTTGAGAGCTTATCATTTGTGGAAACATGACAAATATTAGGAATTATTTCCACTGCACATTCTATATCATAGGTGGATTTTAACCAGGAATTATAAAGCCCTGAGCAAAGGTTCTAAAGGCAGTACTTCAGGATTTTTGAACATCATGATGGAATTGAAGAAGTGTTGTAACCATTGTTACCTTATTAAACCACCAGATGATAATGAATTCTATAATAAACAGGAGGCTTTACAGGTAATGCCACTTTGTTTTTTAATTTCTTCTTATAAAGTTGTGGTTTACATCATGTAGTCGTTCTACTGTTCTGCCAATTTACTAGTTTTTATTAAAGTATATTAATAGAATTACATATTAAATATTTAATATTAATAAACAATTTCTTTATTAAGAATTTATCCCTGGGTTTTACAGGTAAGTGAATTAATTCTTATTTCTTAGCTAGAACTGAATTTTTAGATCAATGCTAAATAAGATGTATCTGACTTGAAATATGACCAAAATAAAATGGAAATAAATTTACTTAATCTGAAAATACAGACTTTCGAACTATGTCCTACTTTAAACCCAGATCAAAATAAAGCAGTTAAATAAACAGTGAACTTAATATAAATGAAAATGCATGTGACTGGCATTGGTATACCAACAGTCCATGTTATAGCAGAAAGTGATCTGCAGAATCTTTAAGCTTTTTTGTAATCAAGCACTGTTCTCTGCGTGCCCTCAAGCAACCAAAATGAAAGAAAATAAAGTCATAAACACTTTGTGATTGTTTTGTGGTTCCTTTTTCCTTTTTTTTTTGTTGTTGTGTTTTCTCTTAATTTTTAAAGGTTAACTAACCTTTGTACTTGTATTGGGTTTATGTGGCAAAGTTCTGGTAGTAATGGGGGGGGCTGCAGGAGTAGCCTCTGAGAAGAGACCAGATCCTCCCACAAGTCAGATAAGAGCCAGTTTGAGCTGACTCTAAAAGGGATCCACCACTGGCCAAAGCTGAGCCAGTCAGCAATACTAGTTGTACCTCTGTGATAACATACTTAAGAAAGGATAAAAAATGCTGCACAGCAACTGAGAGGTGTGAGAAACAACCCTACAGACACCAAGGTCAGTGAAGAAGAAGGGGGAGGAGATGCTCCAGACAGATTCTCTTGCAGCCTGTGGAGAAGACCATGGTGAAATAAGTTGTTCCTCTGCAGCCCATGGAAGACCACATTGGAGCAGATATTCACACAGCGCTCCATGGAGGACCCCATGCCACATCAGGTGGATATACCCTAAAGGAAGCTGTAGCCCGTGGGGGACCTATGCTGGAGCAGCGTGCTCCTGAAGGACTGTATCCCGTGGAGAAGCTCCATACTGAAGCCGTTCTTGAAGAACAGCAGCCTGTGAAAGCCCGCATCAGAGCAGTTCATGAAGAAGGACTGTATCCCATAGGATGATCCCCATGCTGGAGAAGGGAAAGAATGTGAGAAGTAGCAATAGAGATGTGTTTTGGACTGACTATAATTCCGTTTCCCACCCTCCTGCGCCCCTCAGAGGGGAAGAGGTAGAAAAGAGTGGAATAGAGAGGAAGGAGTTTTTAGTTTGCTTTTAGTTCTCACTATTCTACATTGTTATGAATTAGCAATAAATTAATTTCCCACAAGCCAAGTCTATTTTGATCATGATAGTAACTGATAAGTGATTTTCCTGTCCTTAACTCATAACTTTTGCTTGTTTATTTGTTTGGTTTTTCATTTTATTTTCTCCCCTTCTTCTTGCCAAGAAAGAGAAGGGGGAGCAAGAGAGAAGCTTGGTGGGTACCTGGTGGCAATTTTACCAACATAAATGCCTCTAAAGATCAGTTTTTTCTGTAAGCTTTGAATCTGATAATTTGAAGACTTTTTTTCAAAACTACAAGATTGTTCAGCAACAGCTTGTGATTTCAAGCTGGTTTATATCATGAAGTGCTTTTCAAGCTAAAGAGCATGAGAGTGACGTCATTGCAGCCTTCCAGTACCTAAAGGGAACCTATAAACAGGAGGGGAGTCAAGTATTTACAAGTGTAGATAACAGCAGGACAAGGGGAAATGGTTTTAAGTTGAGGGAGGGAAGACTTAGGGTTGTATATTGGGGGAAGTTCTTTACCAAGAAAGTGGTGAGGTGCGGCTGGAACAGGCTCTCCAGAGAGGTTGTGGATGCACCGTCCCTGGAGGCGTTCAAGTCCAGGTTGGATGGGGCCCTGAGCAGCCTGATCTAGTATTAAATGTGGAGGTTGGTGGCCCTGCCTGTGGTGGGGGGGTTGGAGATTCACAGTCCTTGAGGTCCCTTCTAACCCAAGCCATTCTATGGTGATTTACAACTTGGCACACTTTAACTACCTAAATTATAATTAAATTCTTCTGAACTGTTCAGCTATTATTTGTAATAACTGCATATTTTTAACAATGATTTCCTTGACTCATCTGAATAAGCTTTGTTAGCTCTTACTATGAATGATGCATCCTTCTCTTTTCTGGCAAAAGGAATAAAAGGAACTAACTCCAAACTTTTTTATTCTCCATAATTCTATCTTGAACCTTTTCACCTAAAGCGACCTGTTTCCAACAATAAGTTCCACATGCACCTGAATTTCTGTTCTAAAGCCTGTTGGACTCTACAAACAAGATTCCTCTCACTTGTCTTGGCTGAGAAACTTGACAGATTTTTCGTTATTGAAAAATAATTAGAGGATTAAGTAGCAGTGCTTATTTCTGTTCAAAATATGGAAAGTAAGGAGTAAATAATACTGAAGTAGTCAGGTAGTCTTTTTTTTTTGTTGTTGTTGATTTGGTAGGAAAAAAAACTTGAATCTGTATTCTAATTGCGCTAATATTTTGATTACTAAGATGCTGTTTTATTAGCCAGAGAAATGCATTTCCTTTAAAAACATGCTAATTAGTATCTCTGTTGCTTTCAGTTAGTGCTTTATTTTTTTTATGTAAGCTTTTACAAGATCAGGACTAACTAAATTCTTATTAAGCTTTCATGTTCAGTTAATGCTGCATACTAGTAAATGTATATAGTGGTGTTGTATGATCATCCAAAGATGTTATTTGGATCTAGGAGACTTGTGTGTGCGTATTTTAAAATGCATTTTTAATGGAATGTCAGGATTTCTGTCATTCTTCCTATGCCAGTAGACAAGAAAGCAGACATAAAATGAATGTCTAACCAACTGCAGTGTATGTTAGTGTTGAGGTAAACTTATTTTGCAATACACAATTTCTTATCTTTGTAGCATTTAATACGTAGCAGTGGGAAACTAATCCTCCTTGACAAGTTACTGATTCGTCTACGAGAACGTGGCAACAGAGTACTGATTTTCTCTCAGATGGTGAGGATGCTAGACATCCTAGCAGAATACTTGAAGTATCGTCAGTTTCCTTTTCAGGTAAGGATTTTGATGGTAGTAGCCAAGAAGCTTCAATCTTTGCCACTTAATCTTAAGTAAAAGTGTCCTTTCTGTAGAAAGACTTATATAAAAGTTAAAATTTATGTATAGAAAAAGACTGGCAATTACTGTAGTGTGAGGTGTTGCATTATTCTCCTCCTCCTCCTTCCCCCCCATTCCTCCCCTTGCCCTCAATTCTTTTGGCAACTGAGTATGCATTCAGGTCGCTCTGATTAGAATATAGTATGAGAGTTCCTTTTTAACTGCAATATTTGATCTCTTTAGAGACTTGATGGATCAATAAAAGGAGAACTGAGGAAACAAGCACTGGATCATTTCAATGCAGAAGGATCAGAGGTATGGCATTAGTGGGTGGTGGTTTTTTAATCTATATGGCAGGAAAATTGAAAACAGAAAAAGTGAGGGATGGATAATGTAAACCTTATAGTATAAGAAATAAAATTTCAACTCAGTTTTTTCTGAGAAGAGATTAAATAAGAAACAACTTATGAAAATTGTTTAACTATAGTTATAGTTTTAGATTTTTGACAGTACTCAAAATTATTTTGATGGAGTGCTGTTTAAACCCTGAAGAATTTAACCTCATTATTTTGTTATGTAGGATTAATCCTTCAGTTTTTACAGTAGCACTTAACATAAGTCTTTGACATTGAAAACATACTTAAGGAATGGGCATAACTGAGTTGTATATATCCTTGCATGAAGAAAAACTATTTTAAATATTCTTTTAAAATCTGGGTTTTGTTCATTTTCTCGCTTTTATTTCCTTGCCCTAGAAGAGACTGCTTTCTAATTGGTTCCGTACCACTATGAGAATCCTAGTTTGTTTAGCATTCCTACTATGGAAGCCATTCCATACCTTTTGATAATCATAGGTTTTTGTTCTGCACTGTCAGGGTTTTTTCAGTAGTAGAAGCACAGCATTTGTCATTTACTGTTGAGCTTATATTTCTGCCGTGGTTTAGGAGGAAGGACTTAATTTCATAACATAAACTTAAGATATTTGTTAAAACAGAACTAACTTTTTTATTAAAATTTCTAGTATAGACATCATTGCATTTTTCTGGAATCCTTGTAGCTGTGTTGTATATATGTTTGTTTCTTCAAGGTGAAGGAGGATCCAAACTTCATATGCTGTTCAAAAAATAGAGACGAATTAGAGTTGTGCAGCAACAAAATAGTTTCCTTTTTTATTCTCTATTTGTTTGCTAATAATCCATAAAATTTTATTTTACTTTTTTACTTTTGGCTATTACTAAGCAAAGGTCTCCATGGAAGTATTTATGGCAACTCCAAGGACTCATTCCTGAGCGTTAATGGTTTGCTATTACTTCACTTTATCTTCAATTTTGTATGCTTTTTTTAATAAGCTATCTCATAAGATCCTTCTGTAGTCCTTCATACTTGTCCCCGATTAACTTCCCATCTTCTGAAAATTTTGATCATATCATTTTCATATTGTTTATGAGTGTATTGAAGAGCATCGATCCTAGCAGAATGCTTGTTTCCTGTCTCTTAACATCATAAGAAAAAGAAAATCACAAGCCCGAGGGCTTGAGCACATACAAGGCTTTAATAGCAGAGGAGTTTGTACTTTTTGCCCATATTTTGCTTTGCTAGGTTTTTTCTCTTGAAGTGGCTGTTACTCATCTTCTTGGATGCTGCTTCCTTTAAATCAAGGCTGTAGAGTAAATGAAGACAATGACAGAGCCATTGTTTGAGAAATAGGTGCTATAGGAAAAGATATCAAAGAGGAATTAACTCACCCCTCCTGGTAACAGTTTGGAGAAAGGGATGAGCTGAGGAATGTGACCCTCCCCTCTTCGTACTGTCACGCTGCAGCAGAGAAGGGTGGGGGAAAGGGGGACCCTTGCGGACTCAAATTGCATGGGAAATATTGTGGAGACAGAAGGGGTGGCTCTAAACCCCCCCCCGCCCACTCCAGGCACTCATGTACTCCCGTAGCTCACCCATTGGTTCAGGCTGTGACCTTGGAATTCCACTACAATGGCAAAAATGATAACTGTTCACAAGAGAAACTGAGATCAGTTTGCTTTATACTTAAAGAAACTTCACCTATGGAACATCTATTTGATAGCGTATGAGTTGATAGTATGTTCCGCTGCATATACTGGTTCCTTGAAGTTTATTGTAACTAATACGTATATAAAGCTATTTCTTACTTCATGATTTCAGGATTTCTGCTTTTTGCTGTCTACCAGAGCTGGAGGATTAGGTATAAACTTGGCATCTGCTGACACTGTAGTTATATTTGATTCTGACTGGAATCCACAAAATGATCTGCAAGCGCAGGCTAGAGCTCATAGGATTGGACAAAAGAAACAGGTACGCACATTTTTCTTGCAAACTCCAAACCTGAACGAGGATTTCACACAGCGTAGCCATAAGCTGTTTGTCTAGGCCTTTGTAGTCTTTGTGTATTTTGAGAATAACTAATACTTGCTAGGTATGTCTAAAAATGTTAATAACGCACCTTCGAAGTCTTAAAAAAAAAAAAAAAAAACTCCCTAAACGGACAGATGGTGTGGTAGCTACAATATATGGATGAGTAGAGGGAATTGTTCTGGGCCTGTCCCATGTTCATTGGTTCATGTCATTATAGAAAATAATTGCTATGTTTATGGCACATGCTCTTAATATTAAATATTTAGTATTTCTATTTCAGTAGATCTCTTTAGGTTTTGTTTCTTGCAGAAGACTTCAAGTAATAACATATTGGCACTTGTTTGTTACTGTGCTTGTGCATAATCATTGAAGTTTAAGAGGAGAGTTATAAGAATACATTTCTTAAAGTTTTTATAAAAATAAAATTTTATATAGAAACCATGATAACATGATTGAATGGTTTCATATGAGAAATACTAGTTCAGTAATATTTAGAAGATTTGTAGTTCAGGCTAAAATTTCTCGCTGTTGTTGTTCCAAGGTATTTTGTGTTGTGAGTTTTTTTTAATTTCTTTATGTTAATTTTATCTGAATATTGTCTTCATGTGTAATTTGTGAGCATACACAAATAAAGCCTTTATTATAATATACATAGGTTAATATTTATCGGCTAGTCACAAAAGGATCAGTAGAAGAAGATATTCTTGAAAGAGCCAAGAAGAAGATGGTGTTAGATCATTTAGTGATTCAGAGAATGGACACCACAGGGAAAACTGTATTACATACAGGCTCTACTCCTTCAAGGTATTTTGATATATTCTTTCATATTAATTTATGCTTAAGTATACTTTACTATTTGAGTAAAAATGCAAGTCATTTCTCCTGATTGATAAAAGGCAGAAAATATGTGGCAATGGGTTACATTTTGTATATTTATATTTACAAGAGCTGCTTCAAAAGTAATGCCTCCTATGTTATTCTGTTGGCTCACAATGTCAGTGGTATGGCGGTAGAGGTTGAAGCTTTCCACCAATATCCAGATACATGTTCTTGTTGCTGTGTGACTGACAGATGGCAGCAGTGGGGCGGTCTGACAGAATGGCATCTGACATGGAAGTGCATGTGAAGCAAAGGTGTGTCACTGAATTCATCCATGTGGAAAAAATGACAGCCACTGACATTCATCAACACTTGGTGAACACTTATGGAGACCAAATAGTGGATGTGAGCACGGTGAGGAGGAGTGGGGGTGTTTCAGCAGTGAAACAAAGTGTGTAAAAAAGCCATGTTCGGACGCCATGGCCACCTTCAATACCCAAAATTAAGGTGTCTTGTAGCTCGTTTGCATGAATCAGCAGTTACAACCAGAAACAACTGTGTTGTAGAGCAAAACAAAGGCAATGACGAGCCTTTATTTGAGAATAGGGGCTATAGGAAAAGTACCAAAGAGGAATTAACTCACCCCTCCCGGTAACAGTTTGGAAGAAAGGGTGAGGCTGGGGATGTGACCCCCCCCGTTCGTACTGTTTCCGCAAGGCAGAGAAGGGCAGGGGAAAAAGGTGCCCTGCACAGACCAGGCTGTGAAACCCCTTGGAACCTTTAAATCCTTTTATATATGCTTCTAAAATGAAGAAACTTCGTGTTTGGCAGTTCTAAAAGGAAAAAAAAATAACTCAGGTAACATTTCCAGAGTTGGCAGGGACCCCCGGTCATGGTTTAATCTCTGAAGGTCAAACTCTCACAGAACTCTGCCGGGCTTTCTGTTTGGCACTTTAACAATCTCTTTTTTGTAATGTTTAAAAAGTCATTTTTTTGATTTTCTGGCCAAGTTTTCCAGTAATTGTCAGTTATCTCTAGATCTATCTTTTCCATGACGGGGACAGCAGGCCCCTGGCCCTAAAAAAAGGGGGGTGGGGGGGAAGGAACAAAGAAGGAATAAAAAAAAAAACAAAACAGGCGGCCAAGGACTGAGGAGGAAAATTAATTTCTAATTAATAGCAGAAATACAAGTAAATTGGGATTGAAGCAATAAACCAAGTAAATGAAAGAGTTTTCAGAAAACAAGGCTTTACTCTGACGGCCAGGAGCATAAAACATAGGCTTTGACTTCCAGACAGTTCTTTTTTTCCCACCAACCGGGAAAAGGGAAAGGAAAACAAAGTTTTCTGGGAGCTGTTGTACTTTTTTTGGTCCCCATGCGCAAGAGTGATGAGTAAATCCAGTAACAAAAATAATAAAACACGGCCAAGATAGTTTTTATATCCTCTTTATGTGACCAAACCCCTGACGGGTGCTTGAGTTGAGCGGGACTATCGCTCCCCCAACAGCATGCTGGGGCCGGGGGCACCCCGAAACAGTTGGGCCCTTTTGGCTGCCAGGGCATGCGTTAACTCATATTCAACTTGTTTATCAACAGAAAGCCCCCAGATCCCTCTCGTGGGGTGTTCTCCATCTCGTTCCCAGCTTACATAATTTAAGAGTTGCCTTGTGTCAAATACAGAATCCGGCACTTGGGTCTTTTTAAAATTTTAGTGATTGGGATTTGCTCAGCCTTAATTTTGTGGAATTCCCTCTGCAAGGCCTTTCTACCCTCAAGGGGTCAACAGCCCTCCCGATTTTATCGGTCAAATACTTTGCTTGATGCGTTCAAGTCCTCTATCCAAATCATTTATGAAAACATGAAAGAGAATGGCCCCCCGAAAATGGAGCCGGAGGAATCCCAAACAAAACACCCCAGCCTGAAAAAAACCCCCCCCCCCCCCCCATTTCTCTAACATTTTTAAATCACGACCTATCAACCAGTTGGCCAATATAGAGAAGACGAAGGCAATGACAGGCCTTTATTTAGAAAATAGGTGCTATAGAAAAAGATCGAGGAATTAACTCCCACACCTCCTGGAAAGTTTGGAGAAAGGGATGAGCTGAGGAATGTGACCCCCCCCGTATTACCGTCGGGCGCAGCAAGAAAGGGCGGGGAAAAGGTGACCCCTCACGGACTCAGAGGCAGGGGAAGTTACGAGGGATCTAAGGGGGGGCTCGACCCCCCCCCCCCCCACCCTAGACCTCACGTTTAAACCCCGAGCTTTGCCCATTGGTTCAGGGCTGTTTTTAAAAAAACCCTTGGGAAAAATCCCACACAACTCCACCCCTTCACAGCTGAACCAATGAAACGACAAATGTACCGTGACGCATGTACAATACCCACCGCAATGTAAAAGTTAAGACGGTTTCTGTTTGGGCCAGTAATGAGCTTTTCTCAAGGAGTGTCCCTTCTTCAAGGACCAGTAGCAGTTCTGATTCATGCTTTCCAGTTCCCAGAAGTTCAGCAGTGCGCCACACAGGGTGTCACGATGTTTTCCTCATGGACACTGGAGCATGCTTGAATGATGTTGCTCCTGCCGGCTGGTCCTGTGAACTTATAACCTCAAGGGGAGTAAAACAGATGTTTAATAGGTCTAGGTCTGCCCTCCACAAGTAAGATACAGGCTGCATTTTGACCTTGAGTCAACGCCTACGCCTGTATCTGGGCACGTTCTGGTCTTTCGCTACCACGCCCTTTGGTCTGATATCTGTGGCTGAATCACTACATCAGGTACCAAAGGGGGGGGGGTTCTAATTTGCCACATGGACATGATTAATTTGCCCCCTTTGCCATGAAAACAGGGGTGTCAACTACTTCCTCTGCTGGCCATGGCACCGATTACTGAAGGGGTTTACTGATCCATCCCCCAACCTCTAGCAATCTCCCCCAAGGTGCGAGGAAGGAGACCACACCATTTTGGTCCTGCTTGCACCTTCCAAGGCCATTTTACCTCGTGTCTCTGTCAACAGTTTACGGGCTGGTTCGGCCCAGTTCCGTGACTAGCGGGACGGAGAAATTTCACAAAATCCCGCGCCTCCAGAAAAGGGGAAAACAGGGGACCCCAATATAATTAAAAACAGTGGCAACGATCTGAGGAGAAACAAACACTTAATTTCTAAATATAGTATCGGAATGGCAAGAAATAACACACTTATAATACAATATAATTAGATTGAAGCTATAAAATTAAAACTAATGAGGAGGGGTGTCGGGAAGGGAGGGGGTCACAGGAGTTAACTAGATCAATCTATGCCCGTGACAGGGGGCAGTAGGGCCCCTTCCCCTCCCACTCCTCCTGGCCCCACCAAAAATGGAAGGAAGGAAGGGAGGATAAAAAAACAGCGGCAACAATCTATGGAGGAAAACTTATTTTACTAACTGTGATATCGGAATGCAAGATAACACAATATAATACAATTAATTGAAATTGAGACTAAAAATCAAATAAGATAGGGAGAGAGAGTTCCTGGAGACCGAGTCAAACCTGAAAAGCTTGAAACGGCTAGGAAACCCACCCTCCAGCACCCACTGCCAGGCAGTAAGAGACCCACCCAACCAGGAAGGGCCGGATCCCATGACTTCCGCGATGTGCAGGGGACAGGTACGTGGAATTGGAGCAATTAACACTTCAATTCCAGTACATGATGTTTTGATGTGGAATACTGAAAACCAAAAAACATAAACCATGGACATTCCACCCCTTATTTCACATCACTACATCATGCTTGATAATATAGATTACACGTTACAAACAAACAAAAAATGATTAAAATGCATCACAACGCACACACGTCTATATACATATACATAGAATTACAGTCTGCACTCCACCTAGCATCAAGTTTCCTTGTGATACACATTGACCCATCCCCGTTTTTTCTGCCTCACCCACCACTGGACCAGGCTCCCTGGGGGAAAAAAACAGTCCCGCAAAGAGGTTTCCCTATTCCAGAAGCTGGAATGATCCCATACTGGCTTTTCCCAACTTGCTCTTTAGCATGAAACAGGGGACTTTCTCTCCCTTACGTATGTAGGGAGCTGGATTGGGTAGGACCATTCACGATTGTAGATCCTCCTGGTATGACCAACCAGGTGGATTTCTGCCGCCACCACCACTAATGCTTCTCACCAGTGCTTTAAAGTTCCGCCACCCATTGCTTCAGCACCGTTTTAACAACCCATTGTATCGTTTCAATTTTTACAAGCTGGTGCACGGTTAGGGATAATATGTAAAATCCACTCCATGCCATGATCTTTGGCCCAATTATTTACAAAGAGAATTTTGAAAGAGTCCCATTATCTGACTTCAATTCTTTCTGGGGTTCCATTTCGCCACAGGGGACTTGTTCTCTAAGACCAATTATGTTGTTTCGGCATTTAGCATGGGGGACAGGGTATGTTTCCAGCCACCCAGTGGTTGCTTCCACCATGGTGAGCACATAGCGCTTGCCTTGACAGGTTTGTGGCAGTGTGATATAATCAATCTGCCAGGCCTCCCCATATTTATATTTCAGCCATCGCCCTCCATACCAGAGAGGCTTTAACCGCTTGGCTTGCTTGATTGCTGCACGTTTCACATTCATGAATAACCTGTGCAATAGTGGCCATGGTCAAGTCCACTCCTCAGTCACGAGCCCATCTACATGTCGCATCTCTCCCTTGATGACCTGAGGAGTCATGGGCCCACAGAGCTATGAGTAGTTCACCCTTATGTTGCCAATCCAGATCCACCTGAGCCACTCCAATCCTAGCAGCCCGATCCACCAGCTGGTTGTTCTGATGTTCCTCAGTGGCCCTACTCTTGGGTACATGGGCATCTACATGACATACCTTTACGACTAGTTTCCCTAGCCACTCAGCAATGTCTTGCCACAATTCAGCAGCCCAGATAGGTTTACCTCTGCGCTGCCAGTTGCTCTGCTTCCACTGCTGTAACCACCCCCATAGAGCATTTGCCACCATCCATGAGTCAGTGGAGAGATAAAGTACTGGCCATTTTTCTTGCTCGGCAATGTCCAAAGCCAGCTGAATGGTTTTCACCTCTGCAAACTGGCTTGGTTCACCTTGTCCTTCACTGGCTTCTGCAATTTGTCGTGTAGGACTCCACATAGCAGCCTTCCACTTTCAATGGTTTCCCACAATCCGGTAGGACCCATCAGTGAACAGGGCCTATTTCTTCTCATTTTCTGGTAGTTCGTTGTATGGTGGGGCACGCTTTAGCTCGTGATATGTCTCTGCTGGTGCTTGTTCCCAACTTTTTACCTTCAGGCCAGTCCATGATGACTCTCTAGGATTCCTGGCCGGCTGAGCTGAGATTCCCCATCCGTTGCTCGTTGCGTAAATCAACGGCAATCCACTTACTCCAAAGTGCATCCAGTTGCTGCTGGTGGACCGGGGGTGGAACCTTTCCTTTAAACTACCCAGTTCGCAACTGCAGTCGATGGTGCCAGAAGGAGCTTGTGTTTCAGTACCGACTATCTTCGGAAGCAGCCCGAATCCCTCCCTCATCCGCGGCTAAGATCTCCTTTTCAGATGGAGTGTTAGCCCTCCGTTCCGACCCCCTGTATGCTCGACTCCAGAATCCAGGGGTCGGGGCTCCTCGGGTCTCTCCTGAGTGGGCGCCTTCTTTGCCACACAACTCCAAGTCTGGGGCGCACCTTTCTCTCCAGCCAGCAGTGTGTAGAGGATGTTCTTTATACCCTGTTCCTGTCCTTACTGGCACCCTAAGGCACGGCACGGGCTCTATCTCCGTTTTCTCCTCCACGCTGCTCAAAGCCTACTGCTGCTCAGGGCCCTAGTAACTCATTCTTCATTGCGTCACATGCTTAAGGGGGTTTACACATGAGGCTGTACGCTTTGGAACAGGCATTCTCCAAAAACCCACTATGCCACGAACCTAGCTGTGTCTCTTTCTTATGCGTGGGTGGAGACATAGCAGCCTCGATTTTGTTGATCACCCACCCCCATCTCGCTCGGGATGTGACGCCGGCCAGTCTTGGCCACTTTATACCTAGGAACTGAATCTCCTGAGCAGATCCTTCAACTTTGCTTCGCTTATAGCAGAACCAGCACGGCAGAAGAATTTGTTATTCGCTCTCCTTTTGTGGAGACTACTTCTGCTGTATCACCCCACACCAACGATATCATCATTGTACTGCAAGTGCTCAGGAGCCCTGCCCCTGTTCCCAATTGCCTTTTGGATCAGTCCATGGCAAATAGTAGCGCTGGGCTGTGTTTCCACCCCTGCGGCAGTCGATTCCAGGTGTACTGGACACCCCTCCAGGTGAAAGCAAACTGTGGTCCTTACATTCTTTGGCCAAGGACGGAATGGAAAATAAAAAAAGATTAGCAATGTCAGTGTGGCTACATTTGGCTGCTTCTGATTCCCACTTATACTGGAGTCTAATCATGTCCGGACAGCAGACCCTCATGTGGGTGTGACTCTTCAGGCCACGTGTTTCCACGTCAGCCTCCCATTCTCCACTGGCACTTTTATGCCACTGGCCATTTAGGGGGCTGTTACAGGCAAGTGAAGTGAATTTTGCTGATCACTCCCTGACTCTCTCGTTGACGAATCAACTTATGAATGGGGAGCAAGTGAAATCCTACATCGCGAATTGGCCTTGTGGCGTTACTTTACGAGACCATGGAAGCTGAGAAGACCATGAGGGAGTGGCTACGACCAAGCTACCCTGTAACTACACGCACGGTTGAGAGAATAACAATGCAGATCAATCACCAGTGCAGTTGCCCGCTTACCACAGGACAATGAATAGAGAGGCCCTGCCCTCAGTCGGGGGAGGAGAGGGACTACAGAGTTTATTGGACTGTGTGGATTCAATGGCCTGCACCTCAGAAACCACTGAAATATAATGGCATTGGTGTATTACCGGTGCACAGTGCACTCTGATGCCCTCGACTTATGAAGGGACAGAATCAATCCATATTTCTGGAGTGACTGGGGGCTCTCAAGAATTGACTGTGTTGGAGGCCGAGATAAGCCTCACTGGTAAGGATTGGCAAAAGCACCCTATTGTGACTGGTCCAGGGGCTCCATGTATACTAGGTATTGATTACCTCAGAAGGGGGCATTTCAAGGATCCCAAGGGGTATCAATGGGCCTTTGGAATAGCTGCTGTAGACACAAACAACATTAAGCAGCTGTTTGTTTTGCCTGGCCTGTCGAAAGATCCGTCTGTTGTGGGGTTGCTACGAGTAAGAGAGCAACAGGTACCAATTGCTACAAAAACGGTGCACAGATGGCAGTTACTGGAATTGGAGCATTAACACTTTAATTCCAGTACATGATGTTTTGATGTGGAATACTGAAAACCAAAAAACATAAAACCATGACAATAGGCCTCACCATAACACTGAAGTGAGATGCGCAGTCCGGTTGAGCAGCAGGGAGGAGAGCAGACAAAGAAGAGCGCATCAGGTGGCCTTGCCAGGGGTTATATCTCCTCTCTGATCGCAAAGCCCCCTGGGGTATGTAGTTGTTCTTCTCTTCCGGACAGGTGCCTGGAACTGGAGCATTAACACTTTAACTGTCAGTGCACTACATGATGTTATGATGTGGAATACCGATAACCAAAAATCATAAAACCATGACAGTCTCCCAGGCTCTAGGTCCTCGGGGCAGGGAGCAGAAGATTATTCATGGTGTCAACTTGTGGCTTGAGCAAGGTGTCCTTGCCTGTATTTTGGATCCTAAGCGGGGAGGCCCAAGTTGTCTTCAACATTCTTCAGGCACTGGGTCTGCCATCTCTTGGTCTCTCATTCAAGTCTCGCAGGGTTTCATAAAGCCTCTTGGTCCACCCCTGCAAGGACTGTGAATCTGCCTTCAGAGCAGCCTTCAGGATCCCATTATGTCTTTCTATTTGTCCTGCTCCCGTTGGATTATAGGGCAGGTGAAACTGCCATTCGATGTTGTTGTTTTCAGCCCGCTTCTGCACAGTTGCACCTGTGAAATGTGTACCTTGGTCACTCTCAATGACCTCAGGAGTTCCATATGGCGACATCAACCAAGTTAGAGCTTTGCTGGTATAAGCTTAGTTTGCCTTTGCTACAGGATAGGCTTGCATCAATCCACTCGCTGTATCAACACTGGTTAGGGCATATCTGGCCCCCTCAGATCGAGGAAGGGGACCTATATAATTGATCTGCCATTGCTGTAATGGGTTGTGTCCTCTAGCGAGGTGGGCTGTACTTTCCGGCAGAGGTCTTGGTCTCATTCGTGAGCAGGCGTCACAGTCCTGACATGCCTGGACAATATCTGGTAACTGTATGGGCAGCCCCCATGCTTTAGCTGCTGCCCACATGGTTTTCTGTCCTGCATGTAGTTTCTGATGCAGCCAGTGGGCTGTGTCTTCTGCTGATGTACTTCCTAACCATCGGACTCAAGCCAGTGTGTCAGCTTCATCATTGCCTGGTGACTGCAAGGGTTGATGTCCAGAGACGTGGTATGCTCGTACAGTCCCGTGCCTAACCACGTTCCATATATCAACCCACATATCTTTGCCCCAGATAGGTCAGGCATGGATCGTCCAATCCTGAGTGGCCCACTGTGCTATCCAGAGTGTGAGCCCTCGGCAGACTGCCCAACTATCTGTGCAGATGTTCAGTGCTCTGTTGCCAGGCTCTTGAGTTATCACCATCCACACGGCTCGTAGCTCAGCCCACTGGCTACTTTGTCCATCCCCCTCTTCGAACCATATCGTTTCAGTTGAGGGATGGTATGCGACAGTTCGCCGCCTACTTGGGTTTCCCTCTGCTGGATCCATCTGTATATCAGGCATCTTCTGGAATAGGGTATTTTCTCCTCCCTGTAAAGGGGCCTTCTGGACCAAAACCACTATTTCCTCAGGTTGTCTTCACTGTGATATGTTTGGCCCAAAGTTCTTTTTGCAGTTCTTTCTTCAGTTTGCGAAGAATGACAGGCCGCTTCTTGGACTAAGATAGGCGAACCCGCGTTCCACTGTTTGTGTTGGGCCACCCCGGGTTAGGAATGTGAGTTAGGGCCTTTTACCCCACTCCCTGAATCATTAAAGTTTGTTTTTAAAAAAATCTGGCAGTCCTTAAGTTTATTGGTTTCTAACCCCTGCAATTGCAGAAATAGGTAGCCAATAGCTGCTTTTCAAAACCGTGCTCGCTCTCTCTTCTTGCCTCCATCCGAGCCTGTGACCGGAACCCAATTGGGATTTCGAACGGAACTCTGGTGGGCCCACCAGCCCCCAGCCCAACCCTTCTTGGGGTACATTGGCACATCTAGTTTCGGCGGAAGGGTTGGTTCAAATATACCAGCGGCCTTGGGCCTTTTTCAAAAAGCTATTTTTGCTTGCTGGAAAGGCCTTTCTTGTTTCCGTTCTACCCCAATCCCATACTTGGGCCTTTTTTTGTTAATCGGTATAAAAGGTTTTAGGCAGGTTGTGCTAAGTGGGGTAATAAAGGGATTCGCCCCGTACCTAAATATACCCAAAATTCCTTTCAACTGCTTCGGTTTCGTGGGAACCGGGAACGCTTGGATCTTAACTATGATTGGCACTGGGTAAACACCTTGTCCTTTACCTGACCAGACAACACCCAGGAATTTAAACTGATAGCCCTGGTCCTTGTTTACTTTTTGTGGGATTTATAGCCCTCCTTTTTCCTGTAAAATAAGTAATTAATTATGGTACTGTTCTTCTTTGGCCCTCCGATTGAGTCAGAACCTTAGGCTCAAATACGATGTAGTGGTACATTTGACAGTAAGATGTTGTTCCAATTTGCCAAGTCACATTACCAAGTTATGAACAAAAGTAGGTGAATGCACGTATCCCTGAGGTAGGACCCCCCCCCTTTGAAAAGTCCCATGCCCTGCCCTTCCATGTGAATGCGAACCAGGACTTGGAATTCCTTAGCAAATTGGAATGCTGAAAAAATGCATTTGCGGATCCAGAACCGCAGTGATATTTTTCCTTTTTCTACTTAATGTTCCCTGAGGAGGAAAATGGTTTGGGTACGGGCCGCATTGGTTTCTAGGCGTGGACTTTAGTTTCTGTAGTTAATGTAATTCGCCACGTCCACTGAACCCTTTCCTGACTGGCCCATATAGGGGAGTTGTATGGGCTGTGTGCAGGTCTAAGGATCCCTAACCTCTTCCAGCTCCTGCACATCTTGGTAACCTTCTTCTTGCCCACCTGGGACCCTTACTGCTTTGTTTTTTATTTTTTTGGGTGATCCGGCACGGTTTGTGGCAAACCAAACTTTTCAATTTTTCATTGACCCCTTATAAATTGCCTGCACCTGTCCGTATGCTAAACAACCTTTCCCTTAATCTGAAAACTCACTCAAAGTTGGTTTGGGAGTCAGGGACCTGACAGGATGTCTATCCCCAATTACGTAATCTGGAATTGGGGCGATAGCCCCCTTGTACTCCCGGGGTTGGTAGACGCCCAACTCCCAGTTTCAAACCAAAGTTTTGGGTTACGGGGTCATTCATCACCTGCCCCCCGACCCAATATCAGCCTTAGTGCCTGACAATTGGTTTGGGTCACCATATATAATTGATGCTTCGCCCCAGTACTTACTAGGTGCCATAAACCCGCCGCACCTCCTTTTTGGGGACCCAAATTGAATCGTTAGTTTGACAGGGGGTCTCCAGCCCCCTCTAGACACCCTAGTCTTGGGGGAATTTTGGGGGCTCCTCTATCACCCGTCAGCCTGGCATCCCTAAGTTCTTTTCCCCCTCGTGGTCGACTGTGGCTGCCTGGGCCACCTGAGGAGGTTTAAACGTTTTTTCGAAATGGGGACTATGAAGTCTTCTAGATCCACATGTTTTGTGGAATTGATTCTATGAGTCTAAACTCCTTCCCCTTTTTAGGGGAGCGTTTGGAATCTCTGACTTTTTGGTAACTGTTTCCATAGTTGTAATAAGACCTGATTAGGGCTGTCCCATCAATCTTTGAAATTTGAACTCCTCTCCTAATAGGTCGTTGAACATTTGCTTTCTTGAGGACCCGGATGGGGCCCAGATTGAATTACCTTAGGGGGCAGGTCTCCTAGGTCGTTGGTTGATGGAGGACCCGACTTTTCCCCCAACACCATTTTGGGACATTGCGCCTGGCCCCCGGAGGTGGCTCTGTTCCACCAGATCTGCCACCAATTGGGCAGCCTGTTTATTTTGGCCTGAGGCCAACTAGGGGTTCAGTCTGGATACCAAAGGTTACCATAATGATGGGTGGGAGCTTGCTGAAGGCCGAGGTGGCTCCTTCCTGTTGAAAATTTCATCAGGTCCGGGCTCTCAAAATCCACCCCTCCTTCCTGCCTAATTCTCAAATGTAAGTTTTGCAAATCCCCATGTTTTGGCTCAGAGGCTTGGTTGTCGAGGAGAAACTTTCCGTTCCTTTTATCAATGGGGCAGTTTTCTCGGCCCCTGGCCCGTTGTCCCGTCCATGGGAACCCCCACCTATCTCAAAGGGGGCGCCGAATCCTGCGCAGGAGCCGAGGGGGTTATAGAAAGGCTTTTAAACTAGCTCCCGAGGGGGAAGGGGAACAAAACAGGCCTCACAAAGATGAGCCCCGGGAAAGATCCTGACCTGGGGGTGAGGCAGATTGAATTCGGCTGAAGTTGTCAACAAACCAATGCAGCCGGGGGCAACAAGAAGGAGGAGTTGAAGCCACGTGCGGCAGGCTAACCGACCCTAATTGCCATTAACCGAAACCGGGTGGGACCAAATCCCAGACTGGAGTGCTGGAATGGATGGCTAACAAGCTCTTAAGAAGGGATAGAAAAAAAGGAAGGGGGTTGGTGTGGCCCCTTTATATTAAAGGACTGTTTTGATGTTTTGAAGAGCGGGGTTGGGAATGATAAAGTTGGAGTGTCTGGTGGGGTAAGGATCCGGGGGGGAAGGCCTGTAGGGGTAACTTGGTGGGGGTCTGTTATAGGACCGTCTAACAGGATGAGGTTGGACGAGGCCCATTCTATGAGGAACTTTGCGGGAAGCGTTCGGATCGCCACACTCAATTTCTTGTGGGACCTTCAATTTTCCCTGAATTGGTGCGAAATATACACCACAAAGGAAGGTCAAAGCTTTCTAGAGGGGTGTTGGAAGATGCTTCCTTACGCAGGCGGGTTAGGGAAGCCTTCCAGGGGGGTGGCCCTCTAGAACTGCCTTTTCACTAACAGGGGACGGGTGGGAGATTGAAGTTGGGGGCGTTTTTGGGCAGAGCAACCATGGAAATGGTAGAAATTTTCCTATTCTTGGAATGGTCGAAAGGGTACTAGCAAAAACTGCTATCTTGAACTTCCAGAGGGCAACTTTTGAACCTTTCAGGACGCTTTGCACGGGTCCCTTGGGAGCAATCCTTAAGGGTAAAAAGGGGTCCAGGAAGGCCTGGCCTTTCCTTCAAGAAAGGAAATCTTAAAGGCCCAGGAGCAGGCTTGTTCCTGAATGCTGTTACTTGGATCCGGGGGGGAAAGTACCAATAAGGATAAGGAGAAGGCTGAGGTCCTCAACGCCTTCTTTACATCTGCCTTTAATAGGCAGATCAGTTTTCCTCAGGGCACTTCGCCCTATCTGGGAAGCCTGGAATGCTACCAGAAACCCCCCGGGGTTGGATTCAGGTGGAGGGACGAGCGCCTCCTCCTCCTCTGGACTTAACAAGTCCCATGGGACCAGACGGGCTCCACCCTAGGGTGGCTGAGGGAGCTGGGCCGGGGTTTTGCCCAGCCGTCTTCCACCAATTTACCAGCCCCTGGTTATCTGGAGAGGTTTTCCCCCAGAGGATTGGGAGGCTTGGCCCCGGATTGTTGGGACTCCCCATCACAAGAAGGGCCTGAAGGAAGGATGGGGAATTGAGGGTTTGTTAACCTTGATTGGTTTGCCTGGGGAATAAGGCCCCAACCCTGGAAATTTTTCCCTTTTTGGAGGGACAAGGGTGATTAAGTTAGGTAGCAAATATTTTTGAAGGGAACTATTCGGACCCCTTCCTTTCCTTGATAAACCTTCCTCCAAGGGAAATTGGTTTGGTAAGGGTTAGGGGAAACCGCGGATTGTTGTCTTTCCTTGGACCACAAACCTTTGACATTTATTTCCCACATTTCCTTTCCCCTGGAGGAAACTTTGGCCTCCCAAGGCCCTTGGAACAAGGGAATTATTCCCCTTCTTTTTTATTTTTGGGCCCCTTGGCCCTTGAACAAGAGTCGGCAGTTGGTTTCCCAGGTGGCCCAAGGGAAGGGGCCAACGGCATCCTGGCCCACATTAAGAAATAGTGTGGCCAGCAGGAGGAGGGAAGGTATCTGCCTCTTTACTCGGCACTGTTGAGGCCGACCTGGGGGATGTGTTCAGTTTTGGGCCCCTCACTACAAGAAAAACCAATTAGGCCCTGGAACGTGTCCAGAGAAGGGACAAAAAAACCTGGGGTGAGGGGTTCCTGGAGGAACAATTTCTTATGAGGATCGGCTGAGGGAGCTGGGATTGTTAGTCCTGGGGAGAAGAGGAGGCTCAGGGGAACCTCGTTTGCCACTCTACAACTTCCTGAAGGGAGGTTGTGATGAGGAGGGATTTGGCCTCTTTCCCATTAACAAACAGGACCCGGGAAAGGAAATGGCCGAAAGTTGTCCAAGGGGAGGTTTAGGTTAGGAATTAAGGAAGAAATTATTTTCTAGAGAGTGGTCAGGCCTGGAATTGGCCTGGCCCGGGAGGTGGGTTGGTTGTCGCTGTCCCTGGCAGGTTCAAGAAGGCGCTGGATGAGGAGCTATGGGATATGGTTTAAGAGGCTTTGGGGGTACAAGGTTAATGGGAGGACGGGGTTTGGGACTTAGATTGTCTGGCCGGTTGTTTCCAACCTTGGGATTCTATGATTTCCATAGAAGGAGCCGGGCCGGTATTTAAGGGTTAATCACTCTTATTTTGTCCCAATGTGCAAACGGCGTGCAGCCATTAACCATGTAAACAATGAAGAATTTTTCTTTCAATTAATGTTGGGGGACGGCTTGCCAAATAGTCTTTTGCCTGAGGGGCAGGGGTTAAGGTGGTAATGGATGCCAGTTTTGAAATTTTTCTTGGTCCATTCCACCACAACGGTTTCTGCCCTTCAATGTCATAAATCGGGCTGGCACCTCTCTCTTCGGTTTTTTGTTCTAAACCGTTGAACTTAAATCCATTTAATTCAAGTGCCCGGTGTTATGGGCGGCTGTTACAGTAGCGTGCTCTGGGAGGGGGCCAATGGTCGGGGGCACCCCCCCGGCCTATCCTTCCTTTTTTTTTGTTTTTTGAGTTACAACCTGGTCGGATTCTTCAAAGGGCATCTAGCCTCCAACGGGCCTCAAGATCCGACCCTTTTTAGTGCTTTCATTTAAAACAGAATCCAGGTTTTCTGTGAATTCTCTTGTTACAGGGTTCCCCGGTAATTTCTGAGAGTATTCCGGATTTTTTGTAGGGGAAATTGATAGCATTAGGTTTTTTCCCCCTGAAAATTTGCAAAACCTGTTTTCCAGTTCTTCAATACAGTTCACGCAGGAGTTGATTTTCATCAAGGGGAGCTGCTCAGTTATAATAGCCGTTCAAAGCCATCAGCAGTGGCCACGCCCACTTGGAGGAAGCTAACTGTTGTTCTCGGAGTTTTGGGAAGTATGTTTTTTGTTAACCCTGTTGGAAAACTCAGGGGGGCAGGGGGCCCTTATTTTTTCAAACGATTACAAAGCAATCCCGATAGGGGGGAATCCTAGGAATTCCCGGGTGCGCCCTGGCAAAACTTTCCCAAGGGCCTAGTTCTTTCCTCGTGCAAACCCATCCCATGAATTGTTTTCAAAAAATGGCCATGGTAAAATTACTTTAGGGGAGGGATTTTAAATTGGAGTACCTTTAAAGGAATTTGACAGCCTGGCTCGCCAAATTGTAGAAGGCCAAACAAAGGCAAATGTAGAGCCTTTAGGAAAGAAATAGGTGCTTGTAGGAAAAGATATCAAAGAGGAATTAAAAACTCCCCCTCCCCGGGTAAAGTTTGGAGAAAGGGGGATTGGAGGAATGGGGACCCTCCCCCATTCCCATAAAGTCGCGCCTGCAGCAGGAGAAGGACGGGGGGGAAAAAAGGGGGGAACCCGCACAGACTCCGATGGCAAGGGGGAAAGTTTCGCGGAGACAAGGGAAGGGGGGCTCTAGACCCATTCCCCCCCCCGCCTCCCAGACAACTCAAACCCCGTTGCTCACCCATTGGGGTTCAAGGCTTTGACCCTTGGAATTTCCACTAACATGTGTACAAGAGCTGAATTTCGACCTTCAGTGTGGTTGGAAAGCAAATAGTGGCAAGTTGCAAATCATGAACTTTCCGCCTGTTGGGCCCACAAATGCCCACGCAAGAACAGAAAGAAACAACTGCCTGCAAGGTTTGTCCCAGGCCGTTGAAACCAAATAGGAGGTTGATGCGGCCAAGTTCCTTAACATCACACTTAACCCCAGTGATGCGACCGCGGGGTGTTCACCGCTATGAGCTGGATCAAAATTGGTAGTTTCATGGAGTTGGTGACATGCAAAATTCCCCATCAAGAAAAAAATCAAGATGCAGCCCTCAGCAGGTTAAGTGATGTGCACTGTCTTTTGGGATAGGAAATGAGTGATCCTTCTGGATTTCCTGGAACCTTGACAGATTATCAACTCTGATGACTACATTGTGATGCTGACTAAACTGAAGGCTTGAACTTCCAGAGTCAGGCCAGAGAAGACTCATAGAATTGCTCAGGTTGGAAAAGACCTTAAAGATCATCTTAAACTGAGGGAAAAGAGGGAAATGTACAGGATATGGAAACAGGTTTGTGTAGCCTGAGGGGAATACGGGGCTTTTGTCCGTGTGTGTAGAGATAGGATTAGGAAAGCCAAAGCGCAGATGGAACCTGAAAAAAACTTGGCGGGGATGTGAAAAAAACAAGAAGGGGTTATAAGGTTATAGGCCGGGAGGAACGGCCAAGGAGGTGTTTCCTTCCTCTGATGAAAGGTAATGGGTAGCTGGCTTCCTCAAACCATAGAAAAAAGCTGAGGTACTCAATGAATGTTTGCCTCAGTCTTCAGGGGGTCAGGGCTTCCTGTGGTCTGCCCAGGCCCATGAGCCTTTAGGTGAGGGTGTGTGGAGTGTTTTCTGGTCCCACTGTAAGGGGTGAACAAGTCTGGCGTCCCTCCTCATGAAAATGAAACGTGTAATAAGGCCATGGGGCCGGAGGTTATCCATCCTAGGGTTTCTGAGAGAGATGCTGATATGATGGAGAAGCGGTCCAGCAACCACATTTGAAAAATGGTGGCGGTCAGGTAAAAGTCCCTGGTACTGGAAAAAGGGGAAACACTCCCCATTTTTAAAAAGGGAAAAAAGGAGGCCCCAGGGAACTACAGGCCGGTTAGGCCCTTCACCTCGGTGCCTGGGAAGGTCACGGAACAGAACCTCCTAGAATTACCCTAAGGCCACATGGAGGACAGGGAGGTGATTTGAGACACCAGCATGGCTTCACCAAGGGCAACCTTGCCTGACCAACCTTGGTGGCCTTCTTAAATGGAAGTAACACATCAGTGGACAAGAGAAGAACTAAGGATGTCATCCACCTGGAATTCTTAAGGCCTTTTGACAAGGCCCCCAAAATCCTTCCCAAATTGGAAAATGGATTTGGAAGGAAAGGATTGTTTTGAAAATTAGGTTGGGTTGGCTTTCGGCCAAGGGTTTGTGATAATGGCTGGTCAGGGGAGGCCAATCCAAGGGGTCCCTCAGGGGTCGGTCTTGGGAAAAGTGCCTTTCACCACTTCATCAATGACATAGATGGGCATCGATTGCACCCTTACAAATTTGCAGTGACCACCAAGTGGGGGCAGTTGGAAGGGAAGGGAAGGGGGTGATCCAGGGGCCTTGGACAGGCTGGAGAATGGGCCCATTTGGAAAAAAAAAAACCTAATGAGGTTCAACAAGGCCAAGTGCAGGGTGCTGCACTTGGGTGGGACAATCCCAGGTATTTATACAAACTGGGGGAAGATCTCTGAGAGCAGCCCTGTGAAGAAGGACTTGGGGGTCCTGGTGGACGAGGGCCAACTGTGTTCTGGGCTACATTAAAAAAGGAGTGGCCAGCAGGGAGAGGGAAGTGATTGTCCCCCTCTATTCAGCTCTTGTGAGTCCCCATCTGGAGTACTGTGTCCAGGCCTGAGGCCTCCAGTACAAGAAGTAGATGGAGCTTTTGGAGTGGGTCCAGAGGAAGGCCACTAAGATGATCAGAGGGCTGGAGCACCTCTCCTATGAAGAAAGGTTGAGGGAACTGGGCTTGTTTAGCTTGGAGAAGAGAAGGGGCTCTGGGGAGACCTCACTGTGGCTTTCCAGTACTTGAAGGGAGCATATAAACATGAGGGGGAACAGCTGTTTACAAGGGTGAGTAGTGATAGGACAAGGGGGAATGGTTTTAAACTGAGACAGGGGAGGTTGAGGTTAGATATTAGGAGAAAGTTTTTCACACAGAGGGTGGTGACACACTGGAACAGGTTGCCCAAGGAGGTTGTGGATACCCCATCCCTGGGAGGCATTCAAGGCCAGGCTGGATGTGTCTCTGGGCAGCCTGGTCTAGTGGTTGGTGACCTTGCACATAGCAGGGGGGTCGAAACTAGATGATCATTGTGATCCCTTTCAACCCAGGCCATTCTGTGATTCTACAATTCTGTGATAAAGTCCAACCACAACCTGACCATACTACCCTAACAACCCTCCACTAAATCATGTCCCTGAGCACCACATCCAAACTGTTTTTAAACACATCCAGGGATGGTGACTCAACCACCTCCCTGGGGAGCCTATTCCCATGCTTAACCACCCTTTCTGTAAAGAAGTTTTTCCTGATATCCAACCTAAACCTCCCCTGGCACAACTTGAGAGCATTTCCCCTCATCCTGTCACCTGACACCTGTAAGAAGAGACCAACACCACTCTTGCTGTAACATTGGGCCCCACACCAATTTGAAGACCCTGAACCACACTGCTAACCACACTCACAGTATAGTCCACATTTGGCACCTTCTCACTTGCATCTATTCAGACCGATGAAAAATGGACTGTGTGGGCAACATTTTCTTAGCGATTATGCCATCACAGCAGCTGTAAAACAGTGAGTCTTCTCTGCTGGTGCAGATTTTTACAAGCATGGGATGTGGACTCTTGTTCATCTCTAGCAAGAATGTACAGCTAATGGTGATGACTAAGTTAAACACTAGCGTTTTGTAGCTGAGAATTTGATCTATTAAATAGTGTTATCGTGCTCTTTGTATCTGTGGTTTCCTTAGAAATAAATAGGAGACAGTACTTTTGAAGCATCTGATGTGCATATTAAATATAGCTTATATTTAACAATCAGTAGAAAGCTCAATTGACTCATGATAATAGTATCATGATTATAGTAATTTGAAAAAAATCTCTAAGAACCTGTCTTTTCTGAAACTTTCTGTATTTCAGCTCAACACCTTTTAATAAGGAAGAGTTATCAGCAATTTTGAAGTTTGGTGCTGAGGAACTTTTTAAAGAACCTGAAGGGGAGGAAGAGGAGCCTCAGGTAAACGGAACAATACATATGTACTTTATGGATATAAAAACCAAAACTGTGTTAAGTACTTTGTTGTAAAGAGAAACAACTTCTGTTTCAGGAGATGGATATAGATGAAATCCTGAAGAGGGCTGAAACTCGAGAAAATGAGTCAGGCCCATTAACTGTAGGAGATGAGTTACTTTCGCAGTTCAAGGTATTGCTCTGTTCCTTTCATCCTCCCGTAATTATACTTTTTCTGTATGAATGTTAATTATTATTATTATTTACCTTTCTTTATTCCTGTGAAACAAATGCCACGATAAGTCAGCTCTGTTACATATAATGTTTTTTCACCTATATGGGTAGTTACCACCAGTGCAAACATCTATGTCAATTGCTCCGAAAGTAATGCCTCCTATTTATTTTCATGGAAATTACAACAAAAGCAAAAGAGCACAATAACACTACTTGGTAGAGCCAATTCTCAGTTACAAAATGCTATTTTTCAACATAGTCACCACCAATTAGGCATGCATTTTCACCAGCGATGGGAAAAAAAATATCTGCACGAGAGGGGGTGACCCACTGTTGCTGTTGTCACTACTGAAACACACCACCCACCGCCTCACGGTGCTTACATCCACTATTTGGTCTCCATCAATGTTCAGCAAGCATCGATGAATGTCAGTGTGTGCTATTTATTCCATGTGGAAGAATTCAGTGACACACCTTTGCTTCATAAGCACTTCCATGTCAGACATCACGGATATTGGTGAGAAGGTTCAACCTCTACTGCCATACTACCAGCACCTGCCTATGATATCATGGGCCAATATAATAAAATAGGAGGCATTACTTTTGGAGCAGCCAAAAAAAATACATAATATATTCTACTAACAAAATACAAAAGAGATTTATATATACATTAGTCTTTGATTTAATTATTAGAATACTGGGTAGGGCTGTTCTTCATTTAATAGTTTACATTGTTAAGCAACTATAGTGCTTCTGAAAACAGAATGAAGTTTGGATTCCTTTGTTGATGACCTTTTAGAAATTTCAAGTTAAATTCCTTTCAAGCTTGAATGCCAGATCAAAGAATCATAGAATATCTTGGGTTGGAAGGGACTTGAAAGATCATCTAGTTCCAACCTCCCTGCTGTGAACAGGTTTGCCACCCACTAGATCAGGCTGCTCAGGAATCACAGAATCACAGAATGGCCTGGGTTGGAAGGGACCTCAAGGATCATGAAGCTCTAACCCCCCTGCCACATGCAGAGCCACCAACCTCCCCATTTAATACTAGACCAGGCTGCCCAGGGCCCCATCCAACCTGGCCTTGATCACCTTCAGGGACGGGGCATCCACAACCTCTCTGGGCAGCCTGTTCCAGCACCTCACCACTTTTTTGATAAAGAACTTCCCCCAATATACAACCTAAATCTTCCCTCCCTCAACTTAAAACCATTTCCCCTTGTCCTGCAGTTATCTACCCTTTCAAAGAGTTGACTCCCCTCCTGTTTATAGGCTTCCTTTAGATACTGAAAGGCTGCAATTAGGTCAGCCTTCTTTTCTCCAGGCTGAACAAGCCCAGCTCCCTCAGCCTGTCTTCATAGGGGAGGTGCTCCACCCCTTTGATCATCTTTGCGGCCCTCCTCTGGACCCTCTCCAACAGCTCCCTGTCTTTCTTGTACTGGGGGCTCCAGACCTGGACACAGTACTCCAGATGGGACCTCACGAGGGCAGATTAGAGAGGGACAATCACCTCCCTGTCCCTGCTGGCCACCCCTCTTCTGATGGAGCCCAGGATACCATTTGCTTTCCGAGCTGCAAGAGCACACTGCTGGCTCATGTTAAGTTTTTCATCCACCAGGACCCCGAGGTCCTTCACCGCAGGGCTACTCTCAAGGACTGCTCCTTCCAGTCTGTATATATGCCTGGGATTCCTCTGGCCCAAGTGCAAAACCTTGCACTTTGCTGTGTTGAACCTCACTAGATTCACCCAGGCCCACCTTTCAAGTCTGTTGAGGTCCCTCTGAATGGCATTCCTTCCTTCCACTCTGGAACCCATCCAACCTAGCCTTGAACATCTCCAGGAATGGGGCATCCACTACTTTACTCAGCATCCTGTTTCACTCAATCACCACCCTCTGAGTGAATAATTTATTCCTAATATTTAATCTAAATCTCCCCTCTTCTAGTCCCCTAGGGGCCACTGCTTGTCACTGGCCTCCACCTGGACATAGAGACCTTGACCACAGTCTGTTGAGTGTGACCATCCAGCTAATTCCTTATTCACTGAACAGTCCAACCTTCAAATCCATATTTCTCCAATTTAGATATAAGAATACGGTGTAGGACCATGTCAAACACCTTGCAGTAACCTAGGTAGATTACATCAATTGCCCTTCCTTTGTCCATCAATGCTGTCATTCCATCATGAAAGGCCATCAGATTGGTCAGGTATGAACTGCCCTTGGTGAAGATGTGCTGGCTGTCATGGATCATATCCTTGTCTTGCATATGCTTTACTAAGTCTCCTAGGAGGAGCTGCTCCACAATCTTCCCAGGCACAGAAGTGAGGCTCACTGGCCTCTAGTTCAGTGTCTTTATTTCTCTCTTTTTAAAAAATGGGAGTAACGTTTCCCTTTTCCAATTGCTTGGCAACTTCACCTCTGAGCGATGACTTCTCAAATATGACAGAGTGGTTTGACAACCATGTCAGCCGGTTCCCTCGGGACCTGGGGATATACGTCATGGATACGTGTCATTGGGTTCCATAGATTTCATAGAATCATAAAGGTTGGAAATGACCTGTAAGATCATCTAGTCCACCTGTCTACCTACCACCAATATTGCTCTCTAAGCCATGTTCCTTAGTACCACCTCTACATATTTCTCAAACATCTCCTGGGACTCCACCACCTCCCTGGGTAGCCTGTTCCAGTGCCTGACCACTCTTTAGGAGAAAAAGATTTCCTAATATCCAACCTGATTCTCTCCTCCCACAACTTGAGGCCATTCCCTCTTGTGCTATCACTGTTACCTGGGAGAAGAGGCCAACCCCCACCTTGCCACAACCTCCTTTCAGGGAATTGTAGAGAGCAAGACGATCTCCCCTGGGTCTCCTCTTCTCCAGACTAAACAATCCCAGTTCCCTCAGCTGCTCCTTATAAGACTTGTGCTCCAGTTCCCTCACCAGCTTTGTTGCCCTTCTCTGGATGCATTCCAGGGCCTCAATTTCTTTCTTGTAGTGAGGAGCCCAAAAATAAATATGGTACGCAAGGTGCAGCCTCACCAGAGTTATGTACAGGGGGACAATCACCTCCCTAGTCCTGCTGGCAGCACTATTTCTGATACAAGCCAGGATGCTATTGGCCTTTTTGACTACCTGGGCATACTGCTGTCTTATGTTTAGCCAAGTGTTGACCAACACTCCCAGGTGTTGCATGGGGTTGTTGTGACCAAAGTGCAGGACCCAACACTTTGTCTTGTTGAACTTCATCCCATTGACCTCAGCCCAGCTATCCAGCCTGTCTAGATCCTTTTGTAGGGCCTTCATACCCTCAGGCAGATTGATGCTTCCTCACAGCTTGGTGTTATGTGCAAACTTATTGAGGGTGCACTCACTCCCCTCATCCAGATCATCTTAAACACATACACGTTCAGTCTCATCAGGTGGTCTCGAACTTGCTTTTCGCTTACAGTAGGAAGGATTTTTTTTTTCCCCCAGCCTCCACCTAGAAGTTCATGGATATGGCAGATGTGGAAATCTAACTACCAGTGAAGAATGAGGCAAAGAACTCACTGAGTTCCTCAGCCTTCTCTGTGTCTGTTGTAGCAAGTTTTCCCTTCTCATTTATCAGAGGGGTATGTTTTCTTTGGCCTTTCTCTTCTGACTAATGTACTTGTAGAATCCCTTTTTGTTATTTTTTACATCCCTTGCCAAGTTCAGTTGCATGTGTGTCTTGGCTTTCCTGATCCTATCTCTGCACATCTGGATGGCATCCCTGTATTTTTCCCAGGCTGCAGGTCCTTGTTCAGCCATACCAATTTCCTGCCTTCTCTGCTTGATTTCTTCTGCTGGGGGATGAAGAGCTCTTGCATTCTCAGAAAGGTGTCCTTAAAGAGCTGCCAGTTCTGTTCCTTTCCTGTGTCCCTAAGAACATTTTTCTATCTCATCCAATAATTCCTTAAACAGCTGGAAATTAACTCTTCTGAAGTTCAGGCTCTTGACTCTTCTTTGCCAGGCCCATATTCCTCAAGATTGTGAACTCTACTAGGGCATGGTCACTATAGCTCCCACGGTCTCTGATCTTAACCTCTCTAATTTTTGCATTTATGAGCACCAGGTCGTGTTGCTTCACCTCTGGTTGGTATGTTTAATACTTGTACCAGGAAGTTATCATTGATGAACTCCAAGAGTTTCCTGTATTGCTTGCAGCCCAACATGTTGCATTCCCATCAGGATGAGAGCCTGTGAGCAGGCTGCCTGCTGCTCTTCCTGGGCAAACTGCCCTGGAAATTGTCATACCTGTTTGCCTATGCTAGTTGCTAGTGCTCCCTGGGGGCTGCCTTTCTATGTGTGAATGTGTTAGGCTGCTGCTTCTGGCCCTGCCCATGCCTCCTCAGCCACTCTCATGTGGGGTAGGGTCTCTTGGTGACTCTTTCCTCACCCTGAAGCCTCCTTGATTTCCAGACATCCCTCGCATACCACGATCCCATGCTCCACTGCAGAACATGCCTGCACTGGAGCTGATTGCTTCAGAGAGTGATCAGAAGTGCTTAACTGGATAACACATAAAATATTATAGTGGGACCGAAGGGTGTGTTTGTATCTTGTGATTGTTTTTGTTTGCTTGTGTGTGATTTTGTTTGTTTTTATTTAAAGCAGGGAAGGACTTTGCTTTAGGTCAGATTACTAAATCACCTTCCTGCTGATCATTAATTTGCAACATACTGTGGTTTCCACAGTTTATTAATGTTTGGTTAGTTCTACATAATAACATAGAGTTTTACATTAACTTGAGCGTTCAAATGCTGTTAGCCCTGCTTTGAAGGAAATTAAACAACAATTGCACAGCTATTGAGAAGGTATTTCATAGTGTTTCTATATTAATTAACTTTTAAAAGAAAAAAGAGCCTCATCTTTATATTCAGCTATCTTGCGTGGAACGCATATGTTTCATATATGAAAAATACTTTCATTAGAGATATTGCTTCCTGAAGTATTTAATATGCGTACATAATTTTTACATAAATAAAATATGCCATTCCAAACTATTTTCCTAAAATGATATTTACCGAGTCCTTGTTTAAATAAAATCATGTATCTATTTGGTGAAAATACTTATGTTCCAAAACATAAGGTAGCTAACTTTTCCAATATGGATGAAGATGACATTGAGTTGGAACCAGAACAAAATCTAAGAAACTGGGAAGAAATCATTCCAGAAGTCCAGTGGCGACGAATAGAAGAAGAGGAAAGACAAAAAGAACTTGAAGAAATATATATGCTTCCAAGAATGAGAAACTGTGCAAAACAGGTATCTCTGGGTTTTGACTGATTTTTTTCTTTGATACTTACTTGCTGACTTGTACTTTTGTGTTGTGTGGTTTTTGTGTGTTTTCCCCCCAAAATATTTTTTATGGGCTAGGTAACACATATATAAAATGTTTTAGTCACATAGCTTTGAACTAGTTACTCTGAAATTCCAGATCAGCTTTAATGGAAATGAAGGGAGATGCAGTAGGAGCAGAAGATATTCTGGATCTGATAGTGATTCCATCTCAGAAAGAAAACGACCAAAAAAACGTGGACGACCACGAACTATTCCCCGTGAAATCATTAAAGGATTTAGTGATGCAGAGATTAGACGGTAAGATGCGTGGGGACATGCGTGCTTAATGGGACAAAACAATTTATTTTTTCATCTTGAGTTTGAAAATGTGGAATACAAGTCTATCTTTCTTGACCTTAGTTGAAAATTTTTATTCTAGACATTTAAAGTTTTCCTTTTTGTAGTTTGTACCCATTTAGGTGTGCTATAAAATTGAGTTGAAAAATATTCTTTTTTGGGTTTTTTTCCAATATTTAATGTGTTATTCTTCCTGCATCCCCTGAAGACAGTGATTTTAAAAACAATTGTTTCAGTGAGCATGCTTTTATTAAAAAAAAAAAGTGACCTTCCCATCATTTTACCTAAAAACTAGTTGAAGAAAGGATACACACATCTTTGTGAAAATACCTATAAAAGGCTAAAATAATTTTCTTTTAAACTTCTTGCCACTGTAATTATTGTTATATAATGCTTTGTAAAACTAAAAAAAAAACCCACTATTGTGATGAGTGAATCTATACAGCTGGTCCCATCAATATCTAGTGCTAAAAATACCATATTTTGATTGAAGGAGGAGAAATTGTTTTGTTTTACTTTGGTTTGTGAAATGCTATTTTCTTCTATAATGTTTCTGTAAAATACTGCAATGCTTATAAAATATTTTTCATTGTATAAATAACTTTTTAAGAGTCTTGTTCCCTTTCAATTTTATCTGGCAACACAGTAGTTTGCTGTTTTTGTCAAGGGGTATTCTCCTGCTTGCACTAGTAACTTGGGTTCTTGATTGTTGAGTTAAAAAATATATATAATTTTTTTAAAATTTCATTTCCTCTCCTTTCTGGATATTTCTAGTTTCTTTCCCTCATTCAATTACTTATGCATTTCTTCTGAGGGCAGTAACATTCCTTTATCTTTGTTACTATGTTTTCCTAAATTTTAAAATCACCTCAAAATTACAGACTGCTCCTCTTTATTATATGAAGCCTAACATAATGTCTGAATTGTCTGTTCGCTGTAAATCCACATGTGATTTTTATGATTAGACACATCGTGTTGCTGAATCCTTTGTCTCATTAAACTAGTAAAGTAACCTTTGAAATAAATTCTATCATCTATTGTTTTATTTGCATCAGTTATTAAGCCAAATAGAACTCTGGCTTTAAATGTGGCTTAACTGATATAATAATCTGACCTAGTCTCTCTCGTTCTTATTTCTTTGCATTGTCCATATAGTATTGTACTAACACTTTACAAATACATTTTAAACCCAATATAGTTAAGCGTATATTTTTAACTGCAGAATTATTTTCTATTACTAGATTTATCAAGAGTTACAAGAAATTTGGTGGCCCACTTGAAAGGTAAACTTATCTGATTATATTTGCATAGCAAATTGGAATCTTATTTTGTGTATTCTATAGCTGCTTTTAACTGCATGGATAAAAAATTTACACAGCATAGCAAGTGTTGGTGAATGTTAACTTACATGATCAATTCTCTAGTTTCAAAGTCTGAAGGGAATAATTGATAAATACATAGGTGACAAAAGGAAGACTTGGGAAAATGTTGGTCCATTGCTGAATGAGATTGGGAACCTAAATTAAATGGGATAGGGAAAAGGCTGAGGTACTGAATGCCTTTCTTTGCCTCAGTCTTCACCAGCAAGATTGACCCTCAGGAATCCCAAGTTCCAGAGACCTGGAGGAAGGAAAATGTACCTTTAGTGGGAGATGATCTGGTCAGAGAATACTTAAGCAAATTGAGCATTTGCAAGTCCATGGGCCCTGATGAGGTGCACCCACCAGTGCTGAAGGAACTGGCAGATGTCATTACAGGGCCACTCTTGATAATCTTTGCTCTATCATGATGACTAGGAGAAGTACCTGAAGACAGGAGTGACATTTGCTTCACTCCAAGGAGATTCAACAAAGCAAAGTGCAAGGTTTTGCACTTGGGTTGAGGTAATCCCAGATATGTATACAAACTGGGATAACTCCTTGAGAGTAGCCCTGCTGAGAAGGACTTAGGGGTCCTCGTTGATGAAAAACTTAACATGAGCCACCAGTGTGCGCTTGCAGCCTGGAAGGCCAGCGGTATCCTGGGTTTCATCAGAAGAGGGGGGGCAAGGGAGGTGATTGTCTCCCTCTCTTCTGCACTCATGAGGCTCCAAGTCTGGGGTCTCCAACACAGGAAAGCTCCAAGGGCTGGAGCACCTCTCCTATGAAGATAGGATGAAGGAACTGGGCTTTTTCAGCCTGGAAAAGAGAAGGCTGGGGAGAGACCTCATTGTGGCCTTCCACTATTTAAAGGGAGTTTATAAACATGAGGGAAATCAACTTTTTACAAGGGTAGATAGTGATAGGACAAGGGGGAATGGTTTTAAACTACAGATTAGGTGTTGGGGGAAGTTTTTTACTGAGACAGCAATGAGGCGCTGGAACAGGTTGCTTGGAGGTGGATGCCCTGTCCTTGGAGGTGTTTAAGGCCAGGTTGGATGGGACCCTGGGCGATCTGATCTAGTATGTGATCTAGCAGCTGGCAATCCTGTCTGTGGCAGAGGGGTTGAAACTTGATGATCCTTGAGGTCCCTTCCAAACCAAGACATTCTGACTCTATAAAGAAGGAGGACCCAGGGAACTATTGGCCAGTAAGCATCCCCTCTGTGCATGGGAAAGGTGATGGAACAGCTAATCCTGGAAACTATTTCCAGGCACACAAAGGACAAGAAAGTCATCAGGAATAGCCAACATGGATTCACCAAGGGATAGTTATGCTTGACTAACCTGATAACCTTCTGTGATGAAATGACTGGCCTGATGGATGAGAGGAGAACATTTGACACTGTCCCCCACATGATCCTCATAGACAAGCTGCTGAAGTGACCATCACTGGATGGGCTGACAGTGAAGTGGTTTGAAACCTGGCTGAATGGCCAGGACCAGAGGGTAGTGGTCAGTAGTAACTAGTGGTGTACCCCAGGGGTCAATACTGGGTCCAGTCCTGTTCAACGATTTCATTAATGAATCTGGACATTGGGGCAAAAGTATGCCCTCAGCACATCATCAGACGACATAAAACTGGAAGGAGTGGTGCATATACCAGAGAGTGATGCTGCCATCCAGAGAGACTGGGAAAGGCTGGAGAGATGGGCTGATAGAATCCTCATGCAGTTTAAGAAGGGAAAGTGCAAAGTCATGCACCTGAGGGAGAACAATCCTAGACACCACTGCATGCTGGGGGAGCCACTCAGCTGGAAAGCAGCCTTGTAGAAAAGACCCTGGTGGACACCAAGCTGAGTGAGCCAGTAATGGGCCCTTGTCACAAAGAAGTCTAATGGTATCATGGCTGCATTAAGCAAAGTACCACCAGCAGGTCAAGAGAGGTGATCCTTTCCCTCTACTCAGCATTGGTGAGCAGTGTCCAGCTCTAGGGTACTCAGTACAAGGGAGACATGGAGCTACTGAGAGTCCAACAAAAAAGGGGTCACCAAGATGATCAAGGAACTGGAGCATTTCTCCTCCAAGGAGAAACTGAGAAAGCTGAGACTGTTTAGCCTGGCGAAGAGAAGGTTTGGGGGGGAATCTACTAAAACTAATGTTTTAGAACTGTAAAACTGTACTTGTTTTCTTACAGGTTAGATGCTATAGCTAGAGATGCTGAGCTAGTTGATAAATCTGAAACAGACCTTAGACGTCTGGGAGAACTTGTACATAATGGATGCATTAAGGCTTTAAATGATAATGACTTTGGTCAAGGAAGAACAGGTAATTTGTATTTATGGGTCGGGAAGAGGAGTAAAAATGTCAAGAGTCTGAACTCTTCTTGCACTCTGGTTATAACTGTATTTCTTGGGGGATAAGTGAAATAAAAATGTTAGTATATTTGGTGAAATTTTAAAAAGAAAAAAAACTTTCACAACTTTTTCTCCCCTTCCCTGTATGCATTGTCACAGCAGAATGCAGCACATTTTTGTTTTTATCATGACATTTGAAAGTAATCTGCTATTATTTGGAAGACCTTGAGATTCTGAAGTTTAGATTAGAATGTTTAGTTAAGAAAATGTTATTTGTTATAATTGAATGACTGTTGCTATAGCATAAGTCTGTGGGGTTTATTTTCTTGACACTTGTCTATGACATTCACAAAGTCTGGATATTTTAATAGTTTGATCCTTTATTTTAAGGTGGTAGATTCGGGAAAGTTAAAGGCCCAACATTCCGAATATCAGGAGTGCAGGTGAATGCAAAGCTAGTCATTTCTCATGAAGAAGAATTGGCACCATTGCACAAATCCATTCCTTCAGATCCAGAAGAAAGGAAAAGGTATTTTTTTCCTCCTAAAGAAAACCATAATCTAGAAAATTATTCAAGGCTTATATGCATATGCTTAACCAGTCCAGACTCAAAGCACACTAGGACACCAGTGTCTCTTCATTCACTGTAAGAAATGACAGCGTAATCTGCTCCACATCCTTTGTTTATTCTTTCTTCCCTATCCATAGAAGCCAGTATTTGCTTTGGCTTCTGAAACGCGTTCATTGGAGACTGAATACAGTTACAACTAATTACTCCAGACTTGAAATTAGGCTTGTTGAGGCCTTTCTGTTACCTCTGCCTGATAGAAAGCAATAACTGTCAAAGTGGAACAGACAGTAATCCTCAGTGGTAGTTTCAGCCATCTGAACTTTTCAGCATGCTACCTTGCATATCACAGTCCCTAGACTATGCTTATGCAGTTAGCAGTTACACTAGAGTGATATTTGAAGCTTGTCTTCATTGTTAGCCAATTCTGACTCAGTCCATGGTCACAGATATAATATTGAAATGTTTTCAATATTTCAATAAGTATTTCATAGAAATTGTAAGAAAATCTGATTATAGTTATCTCAATTACTAACCTAAAATACCAACATGAAACTTTTTATTTTTACTATTCTTAGTGCATTCCCTTCTTCCTTGCTAAGTTTGTAAAGATGGCTTATTTATGTTTCTAATTTCTTTCTACTAGATATGTCATCCCATACCACACCAAAGCAGCTCATTTTGATATAGATTGGGGTAAAGAAGATGATTCCAATCTGTTAATAGGTATCTATGAATACGGTTATGGTAGTTGGGAAATGATAAAAATGGATCCTGATCTCAGTTTGACACAGAAGGTAGGTCATCCACAAAATTTCATTGAGGACTTTTTGCTTGTTTAAATAATAACAGTAATAAGAACTGTTACTGAAATAACTTATTTTATGATAGCTGAAATTTCACAGAAGTTAGGACAGTTGTACTCTTTTGGTAAATTATTAGATTTCAAGATCTTGTGTATTCATTTGAATTATACCTTCTTCAGTCTGTTACATTATTTTTAAACATTTGAATCGCTATCACTTGAATTCTCTTCTGTTGTTTCCCTATTTTGGACACTCTAGTTTTGTTATTTGAGCTTTTGGAAGGAAGGCATTTGGGGAGAGAGTGGTTATGTTTGGTTTTCTCACCCCCCTTTCTTTTCTGTCCCTAGTTTACTTGAAACTGCCTTTAATTCTCAACGTTTAAAATAGCTGTACTCAGACTAATAGTAGTATAATGGCTGTCTAGAAGTAATGAGAAACATTTAGGGAAAGACTGGAGTGAAGCAAACTCAGTGACATTGCCAACAACCTGTAGCTTTGGGATATGGTGGGCCATGGTTTAATCATGTCCTACCTGTGCCTCCTATTATTTTGAATGTTTTATGAAACTGTCATCTGAAATCCAGGAAGAAAACTAACTCCAATGCAGGGTTAGCAGCATTCCTTTATTCCTCACGATGTGTACTGGGCAACTTGACAAGCAAGCATGCTCTCTTAGAGCTCAGGTTCTACATTTAAACAATTAAGACATACCTATGCAGTACATTAGCATACATATCCACTCTTTTTCAAGGTCTCATAGATATGTGCTAATGTCCCTTTGGGCACGCTCAGTGGTACCTAGGGTGGTTGAGTGCCCACCTACTACTTCCCCTTTTTTCACCATCAGCTTCATCACTGAAACCTTTGACTCACTTCATTCACTTCTCCCCAGTTTGGAAGATTTCCATTGCTTATTAGGCCATAGTGAGCCACTTCTTAAAAACTATGTATGTGGAACCCAAGGAAAACGTCCTTGCACATTTTGAGGCAAGAGATAAAAGTATTCTATTGTGACTCCAGTACTCCTCATGAGATAAAATAATTGAGGCAGAAGATAAATGTATTCTATTATGTCCCCAGTGCAAAATTGAGGAAAAACAAGACTGAAGTGAAAATGGAAAGTTTCAGAACTATCACTTATGCTAAACTAATTATATTGGTTCTTAAACTAATGTACTAATCCCTATTGCTAAACAAACCAACCTATATCAAAACTACTCATTTATATTTTTGGCTTCTGAAATATGCTGTGGTAATGAGTTTACATTCAGAAGCAGCACAAGGCAAAAATAGATCTGTAGATAACTGTACAGGAGTTATGAATTTCTTAGCTAAATTATGAAAGTGAAAACAAATTTAAGACTAGTTTCTCCAATTTACTGGGAATTCTGTGAGGCCATTTCCAAGATTCTATATTACTTGTGCATTAGAAGAATATATATTACACTTAAATTATCAGTTCATTCAAGCATGCTATCATGTTTGCTAGATATAGTTGGAATGGATTCATTTGCTACCTTTTTTTCCTCCTTTTTAATGCAGCTTTTCCTATTCCCAGAGCTCCAGTCTAGCAACTTCTAGATTTGGTAGTGTGTACTCATAGTTGATACTACCATTGCTCTCCCTTTAGATTTTACCTGATGATCCAGATAAGAAACCCCAGGCTAAGCAGTTACAGACTCGTGCAGACTACCTCATTAAATTGCTGAATAAAGACCTTGCAAGAAAGGAAGCGCAGAGACTTGCTGGTGCAGTAAGTAAAGCTTGACATTCAGTAGCAAGACAGACACTTATATGGGTACATCAATAGATTTTTTTTTTTGTCCTTAGTTCTACTTTTCTTTGTAGAATTCTCTCTGTATCACTTACCACATTAATATGATACTAATTCGAGGAATGAATTGCAAATTTAATAGTTTTATTGCCTCTTATTTTTATATATTCTCTTATTACACTAAACTCAGTCTCCAGTCCTGAGAAAAGTAGTGGTCATTAGTGCTATTAAATAAGACAAATGCTTTATTTAACATAAAAACAAGTTCTTTCTGCAACTGTGATGCAGAAACTTGTCAGTTGACATAATAAAGGTACTGATTTACATTCAGGGCAATTCAAAGAGGAAAAAAACAAGAAGTAAGAAGAATAAAGCAACAAAGACCGCAAAAATAAAAGAAATAAAGAATGACTCCTCATCACCACCCTCAGAAAAATCTGATGAGGATAATGAGGTAAACATCCTTCATATGGTAAAGATCATTATTCAGTTATTTGTCAGTGTACAATTGTACAATTAATAGGTGTACAATCAATAAGTATACAGAGGTTAGGCTTAGCAAGATTACCATGGTGGAAAAATAATCAAAATAAATGGAAATGCCCACTGGTGTTGTAGGCTCACAGTAAACTCCACAAGGAGCAAGCTCCAGAGAAAGATCATTTCTCAGTGGCAGTCAGCACTTAAATGAAAACTAGGAGAGGTGGAGCCCAGCTCCACCCCTTCCAGTAGCACAGGTGAATTGCTTTCACCTTTGCTCCAGTGGCTGACTCATTGCTTGCCTCAGGTGGTCAGTCAGAGGTTCAGGCCATGATTGACAGTTCCCATACAATCAGTAATACTTCCTATTTGATCTTCTGTTTGACTTCATGAAATTGAAGCATTGGAATCGTGTACTTCTGTGGTAGATAACAAGATAACATTGCATTAATATAATCATGGGGAAGATAATACTTGTTTTAATTTAAACATAAACCCTTAGCTGAAGATTAATTGTTCAAAATGTTGCCCTAAAATAATATTGTAGCTCAATTACAAGTGACATCACACAGTTTCAATGTTCTCTAAAGACTTGAGCATGGAAATGAATGACTAGTCCTCATTTCTCTTTGCAACTGCATCCAGCTCTATTTGATAGGTATTAAACTGAAGTCTAAACAAATCACATACATATAATAAATACATTTCAATCTGTTGGTTACAAAACTTGTATAGCTAGAAACTGTTTGATGTAATATATGCTTGTGTATTTCAGGATGAGATTGTTTCAGTGAAATATCCACATAAAAAAATAAAAGCAGAAAAAGAAAATGAAGCAAAAGATGAGCCAGATGTTGGTATAAAGAAGGAAGCTGGAGAAAAAAGAGAGACAAAAGAAAAGGAAAATAAGAGGGATTTGAGAAAGGAGAAAAAAGAAAAAGAGGATAAGAAAGAATTAAAATATATTAAAGAAAAGGGAGAAAAAGTAAAAGAAGTAAAGGAAGAGAAGGTAACTAGGTTTATTTTTCTTATATAGCACTAAAAAAGGCCACCAGTTTTTTGTGAACAATTTTGGGTTTAGAAGGTATCACTTACTTTACAATTGTGATTGAAATCTTTCGCATAACTTGAAGTTTTATTTTTACCACTTGCAAATACAAAGACAAAAAATGGGAAATTACACCTTTAAAGGGGTAATTATAGCTCGTGAATGGAAGTTGTGTATGAAACTCATAACTCCTCCATTCTCATTCTCCATCCCTCAGAGAGAAAATAAAGCGTACCATCATTGAATGTCAGAATACATTCTTTTCTGGTTATTACTGGAGAAAATGTCATAATCATGGTGATTGCCCAATTACAATATAATTACAGCCAAAAAGTAAGGTTTGCTGATTAGATACATTTTCATGTTTGTTCTTAGGTAAATGAAATCAAATCTGAATATAAAGAAAAAAATAAAAAAGTTCCATTATTGGATATTCCAGTTCATATTACTGCAATTAGTGAACCAGTTCCTATATCTGACGAATCTGAAGAACTGGATCAGAAGACATTCAGTGTGGTAAGTCCCTTGTTGATAACTTAGTGTTTACGCTTGATGTTCTAAATCAACACAATTTCTGATATCCTTGATTCTACTATTAGGCATTACAACACTGATATCTATTGTCAGTAAAATCTCAGAATGATGGAGAGTTATCTATGCTATACTAAAGTCTGTTTTGTTCTCAGACCAGCAGTTTTGTTTTATTATATTTATACAGTATATTGAAGAATATTTGTCCACTGGTCTGTGCACAGAATAATTTTAAAATACAGACTGTGAAGACGCATCATCAAGCATAACTCACATATATACTGCTCCTTAAGGGACAGAAACAGATTTTAACACAGTTGCTGTAGTCTCTCAGTTCTGGCCTTATCAAATATCCCTTTCCTCTTTGTAAGTGAATGAAAGTTGTTCTTGAAGACTTTGTATGTTAGACACAGGAAGAAACAAATCTAGAAGTCCTTAGAAACATTGTGCCAGAGTAATCTCTCCGATACCAAACAGATCACAATATAATCAATATCGGAAGCTAAAATTTAGGTACACTCAATCTATACAGTTTTATAGGTCTATTGGAGTACTTGGAAAGCTAGTTTCCTGCTGTGGAGCTTCTATTATTCAGTTTTAAACAGTTTTCTGTTACTGCCAGATGGGTTTACTGGGTCTACTATAGTATTGGCTGTGAAAGGCAAATTAACTGTTCTTTACATATGTTTTTTGTTGTTATATTGTTTAATTTTTTAATTTAAACATTATAAGCTAATCATCTATGATTCCCATTATATCTTGTGTGAATAGATAACTGAAAAGCATTTGATGCCTATACACAGTTATAGAATCATATCATAGAATGGATAGGCCAGAGGAGACCTTAAAAATCATCTAATTCCAACCCCCCTGCCATGGGCAGAGTTGCCAATGACTAGACCAGGCTGCCCAGGAACCCATTAACCTGGCCTTAAACACCTCCAGGGATGAAGCATCCATAATTTCTCTGAGCAAACCTGTTCCCATGCCTCACCACCCTAAACAAGGTTTTTCTTCTTAACATCTAACCTAGAGCTCCCCTCTTTTAGTTTGAAGCCGTTCCCCTTTGTCCTATCATTATCAGACCATTTAAAAAGTCAGTCCCCCTACTGCTTATAAGCTCCCTTCAAGTACTGGAAGGCTGCAGTGAGGCCTCCCCAGGGGAATTCACATGTTGGTGCTCCGTGGACTACCATTTTGACTCCAGCTTGTAGTGGTAACACCACAACACATCACTGGTGTCAATGAATATAAAGATGTTATAATTATGAAATAAACAAGAGAACTTAGCAGAACAGACTATAAAAACAAAAAGACAATACACAGAAAGCTTACCCACATCCTAGGCTCACTACAAAACTCCAGAGAAGGGATCACCAGAAGAAAGCCTTCCTGGCTGGTAGTCAGCTCTTAAATGGGTCTAGGAGAGGTGGAGCCAGGCTCCACCCCTTTCGGCAACACAGGTGAATTGCCTTCACCTGTGCTCCCGTGGCTGACTCATTGCTTGCCTCAGGTGATCAATCAGAGGTTCAGGCCATGATTCAGCAGTTCCCATACAACTGGTAATGATGTGATTCAGGCAACTGTCACCTTCAGCCTCATATTGGTTCAACAGGCCCTGACAAACTTGCATGCAGTGTTCTTTCTGTTCTTGCGTGAGCATTTGTGGGACCCACCTGGAGTAAAGTTTATGATATTGCAACATTGCCACTATTGCTTCCAACACACTGAAATCGATATTCAGCTCTGTACACAGTTTGTTCTCTGGTTGTAATCTGCTGATTCATGCAAACGAGCTGATCAAGACACTCTACATTTTGTGGTTTGACAGCTGTGCATGGCTGTCCAGAACATGGCTTGTCTTTTACATCACTGTTGTCACTGCTGAAACGCACCACTCACTCCTCACTGTGCTCACATCCACTATTTGGTCTCCATAAGTGTTCACCAAGTGTTGATGAATGTCAGTGGCTGTCATTTTTTCCACATGGATGAATTCAGTGACACACCTTTGCTTCACATGTACTTCCATGTCAGACGCTATTCTGTCAGACTGCCCCTCTGCTGCCATCTGTCACACAGCAACAATGACATGTATCTGGATATTGGTGGAAAGCTTCAACCTCTACTGCCATACCACCAACATCCACTCCTGATGTTGTGGGCAAACATAATATAATAGGAGGCATTAATTTCTGAGCAACCTTCATATTCTTTATGCCATGGTGAAATACAGTGTAATTATTGTGTTTTCCTTTTCTAATGGAAACTACTGCTGTGGGTTGTTGAGGCCAACTCATTTGACTTTTCAACCTTGTGACAGGTAGAACATAGATTTCATTTGTCTGTCTTGCCTTTGTGATTGGATGATATTTCCAACTGTCTCTAATTTGAAACATGCTAACTGATCTGTCTGCATTTACTATTAACACAATTAAATTATTGTGAGAATTCTAGAATGCGGATATGTACTGTATCTGTGTTGCCATCACTGTTACTAATTTAGGCATACCTAAACTAGCTTTATCCTAGATAGCTTAGTTTTTCTTTGTACCTGCATGGAACTTGGACTTAAAAACTGCTCAGAGAAGGAATGCTTATCCTCTGAATGCCAAGTTTAATTGTTGCAGAAAGTATCCACTTAAATAAATATTCTCATGCTGAATTTTAACACTGAGTTTGTATAGCTTTCAAGGTCCTAAAAATTAAAAGAAGTCTTGACCTATATACTTATGCTGTTAAACCCATGATTGTAAAACCCCACTGTAATTATTCCTTTCCCTCAGATTTTTTAAATTAAATTAGTGTTTTCTTTTATATCTATGTTGCATAAAATCTAATGTTTTCATATAGTAGCAAGTTTTCAACTTGGTTTTAATTAATTTTTCCAAATGAAAATTCTTGTAAAACTAAATTTAATGAGCTGCGAGTAGTCTTTTCCATTTGGCTTATAACAGTACTGTCTTTGCCTGTATAAATAGCACAGTAATTGTGATTCATGTTATAAAATTCTTTTTTTTTTCCCCTTTGAACTAATGTATTACTTCTTTGCCATTTTACAGTGCAAAGAAAGAATGAGGCCTGTTAAAGCAGCATTGAAACAACTGGATCGACCAGAGAAAGGCCTTTCTGAAAGGGAACAGCTGGAACATACTAGACAGTGCCTAATCAAAATTGGGGACCACATTACTGAATGTTTAAAGGAGTACACAAATCCTGAACAAATTAAACAGTGGAGAAAGTAAGTTATTCTTCATGATTTTCCTTGGAAAAAAGAAAATCCATAATAGTTTCTATTAAGCAGAATAATTTTTAATTATTTCTCTTGTTTCTTATTGCCTTTCTTGTATTTTTCTGCTGTTTTAAATAAATACTTTAAAGAAAATGATTATAAATGGTCCCAGCTTTTAATGGATTCACATTTATATATTTGTATAGCAATACATTTTGTCCAGTAGCAGAGTCATCTTACTTCTTACAAGAAAACAAACAAAATAAGTGTATGTAGAGTGTATTTAATGTTTAGTGGAAAAGCATTCTTATTGTTAAAGAACCTGACTGTTTCAACTTTGAGGGTTTTTTATTTGTGCTAAAAATAGGCCTTTATTAAATTTGTGAGTTGAAGTTGGAATGAATTTGAATTGTAGATTCCTTTATTTTTTAAAAAGATAGTCTAAAATGTAATCGTGTATTACCTATGACTTCATAAAAAGCATTTATTGTGATGTACTCAGAAAAATCCTCTCTCTGATATTTGTAGAAAATAAGGCATGTAGGTCGAATGTCTTGCACTACAAGAGATTTCAAGTTTGGAAAAATCATTACTGGATAGTAAATACTTAAGTTTTCTGACATATTTCAAATAATATTTCAGAATGCTTTCACAGCAAATTGAAAACTATATTTTTAGACAACTGCACATACTCTGTTAACAGAATTGTCATTAATACTACTTTTCATGCTATGCATTTTGAAGTCATTGTGATAAACATTAAAAATGATAAATTACTAAAGGAATTCATTTTTCAAATGTTTGAAATACAGCTAAGTAACATTTGCTGTGAAGCTAATATTCTGTATAACGGACTTTACAATTATTTCAGTTTACTCAATTACTGTTGAAATAGTTTCATTTAAGTCCATGTTCTCTTGTATGATGCAAGAAAAACTAATGTATGGAAGTATTATAACCTCTCTTTCTTTTTCCTCAGAAACTTGTGGATTTTTGTCTCTAAGTTTACAGAATTTGATGCCAGAAAGTTGCACAAACTATATAAACATGCAATCAAAAAACGCCAGGAATTTCAGGTAATACTTTCACTCTCTCTAAATATGCAAATATATGTTCTAATTATTATAACTTATTAGTTTGGTAGTTTACTGGGAACAATAACAAAATTATTACTTGAAGTGTATTTTTCTGTTCATTGTAAACTAGTCTATTTTGTTAGGATATTTTCTGAAGAACTCAGATCCAACTTTTGGATTTATCAATGGCAGTTTTTGTACTTGTCTCTT